>JAUCMU010000080.1:1379123-1409167 GCA_032275025.1 Enteromius treurensis
AAGCATCTGCATTTAGCATTAAAGTCAGTTCCATCAGTAGACGTTAATAAAACTGTTGTGTTTATTATTTCAAAATAGTCTTTTTTTTATTTGCAGCACAAATATCTAAACATTCCTGGTTTTGTTTCGCAAGACGGTGGTGTATGATGATAAATCATGGAAAGAGTCGAGAAGAGAAACAGAGAACAGACGCAAGCAGCTCAGCCAAGTGTGTGTATATATATAAAACTTCAACATTTTAATACAAATTAAACTAAAGTGGTTCAAGTTCCCCATCTAGCGGTCACTGAATAAACTACATTTTACGCAATCGCCTGCGTCATCAGAAGGCGACATGTTTAGCTGCCTTCCTACATGTACAACGCGTCCTTGGGACTCTTCGCACTTTAGAATATGACTGATAAACACTTATTAGCTTAACAACTATTACAGAAAGTACATGAAGTGATGAACCGTCTTTGGTAAGCGCTCAGAATATTAATCTAACGTTACCGCAGAGCTGGACTCTGAGCTAAATAATAACGTGTACTCGCACAGAAATATGCTACTGTCTGTCAGTATACTAAGAAGTAAACACGTTGATTTTATGAATGCTAATGAGATGTAAAAACATGATTTACTGTGGTTGACAAACCTGCAGACTGTCTGACTGAGAAGAGATGAGCGCTCCTAACGCCAGTGAACGCAAAGTCTGCTGGGACGCCAGAGACGAGCTTTGGAAGTGTCTAGATGTCCACCAGGGCCAAACATCTTCCTGTGAGAAACACCTGCGAGAGTTTGAAGCCAAGTGCCCAGCCCAGTGGGTCAGTCCATGGTCCTGAGTGCAGCTCCTGTCCTGCGTCTTTTGATATTGATAGGAATCTCTGACACCTTCTTGAAGCTTGAATGCATCTGCAGCAGCTGTCATGCATAACTGAGATTTCCTTAAAAAACTGATTGTACATTTACAGGCTACAAAACAGCATGCAATATTTACTAATAAGCTCACTTATATTCCACTCTGAATGTCGAAGTACACTTAAGCATACTTTTAGAAAGAGCACTTAAAAATAATATAGTTAAATGTGAACTGAATGTAATGCTTTGGAACACTTAATTGCACGTTATTTGCCATTAAAAGAAAATATATTTAAATATGTCATTAATTCATTAATTTTGTGCATTTAAATGTATTTGATATTGCATATTTGTTTAATGATAGAGTTGCAATTTAGTTACATAACGCTGTTGATAAAATGATTAATTATAATCAAACAAGTGTATTTTAAAGTATGACAACAATTAAACAACAATTTAAAAAATATTAAACAATTTTAAATGTCATTTTAAATACAAAAAATTAATAAAAAAAATACATTTATTATGTAGTACAACAGTTTATAGATTTTAAGTAAAATAAATGTAGTTTGTTGAAGAATTTTAATAAAATATATTTCCATTTTTAGCTGATTAGTAAGTTTTTAAAACATCAAAAATCCAACTATTTTATTACATTTTTCTACATGAATAGGCTCTATATTTTCAAATAAATGTATAACATTCTGTAGATTTTAGTTAAAATACATTTTTATTGAAATTGTCTTAATTTCAGATAATTAAATATTTAAACTTCTGTCTCTATTTCCTTTCTTTTTCTTAGTTTTTATCAAGTATTGTTAGATTTATCAGCATCTTAAAATGTCAGCTGTTACAGTGATTATATAAAATAAACAACAGAAATTTTTTTATGAACAGTCATGCTAGTGTCTCTGTTTAAGTACACGTGGTCTTTTCTTTTAGTAATATACCTACTAGAACAGCATTTTCTAAAATATACTTTTGAATTTTGAGGTATGCTAAAAGTGCACATTTGAAACAGTTATGCACACTTTTTAGCAATATTCTGCCGCATTTATCACTGAATCTGCATAAACTGAGTCTTGTGATTTGTTCACAGGTGAAGTATTTCATCAAACGGAGGGACTTCTTGAAGTACAAGGAGAAAATACAAACAGAGGGTTACAAACCAACTGAAGGAGAGTCAAAATTATAGACATGTGAAATAAAACACGACTCTGGCAATGCAAAGTTGTATGAAATGTGTTTTTTTTTTCTTGTCTCGTAATTTAATTTAATGCATCTGTGTTGTATGGAGCTTCAGAGTGATGTTTGAAATACAAAATAAATAAATGACCCAAAAATACAGTGTTTTATTACGTTTTCAGAGATGTTGTCAGGTGAAAGAAATCGATCACAGAACATATTACAACCATTCGCTGCCGACAGTAACAAAATGTTAGTTTGCTGTATGTACAACGATCAGCAGTTTACTCCGATTGTGAGGATTTTTGTGTAATGTTTTAAACGATCTTCCATAACCAGACCACATGAGCTACGTAACATTTGGTAAGATGTTAGATACTAAGCAGCGCCTTCATCTGATGCACAATCTCCCTCAAACCTCTGCAGTAAATAACGCAAATGCATCACGACATTTGTTAGACGTCAGAAAATAAAAAGCGTACAGGTGTGTTCACACAAACATCGCTGATTGTGTTTTGAAGGCACGTAAACTTCAGAGAGAGGTTAATCTACATCTAATGCTTTGATATATAGGATGGTTTCCATCGATCTCGCTGTTCGTTCAGTCCCAGTGAGCAGTTCTGCATCCTCCGATGGACGTCCTCTAACTCCAGGGATATATAAAAAAATAAGGCCTTAATCATCTATATGTGCCTCCTTCAGTGTATGTGCAGTGTCCTCGATCAAACGCGGCTACAAGCTGCCCGTGACGTTAGGCATCAGCGCCCAGCTGGGAAACTCGCTCAGATGGAAGAGCGGCTCGCCCCACGTCATGATGGCCAGCATCACCACAAAAACCCCAATCAGATTCACTCCAAAACCAGCCTTCACCTGGAAAACAGCAGGAGACGCATTGCATTGTTACACATGGGCAAAAAAGTCTCAGTACAGTTAATAGCCGACTGCAAATGAACTGATTGTATTACTGAAGTAGGCTTATACACTGTACATCTCCATAGTAAGTGTTTTTTTTTTTTTACAAGAATCGTTAAATAAACACAGGCCTGCTATAAAATGTAAGTGTAATAATAAATGGATGATATACAGACATTTAATGTGTACATTGTTTTGATTTTTTTTTTTTTTTATTGGCCTATGTGTTTCCACAATATTAATCTTTTAATATAGTATAATATAAGATTTTAGTTCAAATAAGTTTATCTTTAAAGAGAACAAAATATGTAATAATCAAATATATTTCTCCCTTTTAGCTGCGGCAGACTTTTAGTATGTTTTAAAACTAAATGTTTTTATTGTATTTCTTTTAACATGAATTAGCATCTTTGACCTTTATTTTTCCACAATAAATGTTATAATATATTTAATATATAAGGTACAATATTTTTTCTATTATCATAAATTACAGTATATTTGTAAATAATTGTAATCAAATATTTTCAAAATTTAGGTGATGTGGTGTTATTAAAATAAATAAATAAATACACTTTTCAAAACACATAATAAAAAATTTAGGTATTGTTTATTTATTTTTCTTTCATCATGATTATACCTTTTTAAGCCTCTCCACCACTCTAATTATTATTAATTATGTTTATAGATTTTAGATAAAAATTATATTTTATTTAAGAGAACTGAAATTGTCTTCTGAATACATCACACTTTTAAACTCAAAAAATTAAATTAAATTAAAAAATAAAATAAATAGAAGTTACATGCAAAGCTGGACTCCAGGTTAATCCTAGCCCTGTTACCTTTCTGAGCGACTTAAAATATATAAAAAATATATTAGATTGGTAATTCATTTAGCACAATGCATTTCTTTAGTGTTCAAGCACATTATTTGTTTGAAATCATAAGCAAATGTACTTTTGGAAGTGGACCAGGCACCCTCAGTATGCTTATGAAAAACAAAAGATGTCCCGGCGTTCCTGGCGCAGCTGCGAGCGGGACAGAGCTGATATAACAGCCTAATGTTGAGTCATACCATGTCACTGATCTGCACGTGTCCGTAGCTGAAGACGATGGCGTTCGGCGGGTTTCCGACCGGCAGCATGACGCCGAATGACACACACATGGTGGCGGGGATGAGTGTGTGCAGAGGGTTGATGTGCAGCGTCTCAGACTGAGAGGGACAGGAGACAATAATAATAACAATAACACCACCAAATGTCCTCACAAGGATAGTAATTCCATTAAATATTGATCAATATATCGATCCGTTCCAGTAACTGTATGGCAATAGAAATGCGTACCTATTTGATATTAAACAAAACAAAAAATGTACCTCTGTGCACTTTTAGTTTAACACCGTTTTTATGTACCTTACTATACATTTTAGAACAGTTTCAAATAGAATGGCCACTAAGTGGTGATAAAACACAGGTTCAATACATGAACCCTGGCACATTTATTATGTATGTATCACAATGGTTCAGAACTGAAATATGCGGGGACTTTTGCCAAAAGTTAATATGCGATCATGTTGGAAATATGCCCTACATCAAACCTAACCCTAAACCTACACTGTAAAACATGGCTGTGATTTTAACAGTAAAAATGCTACGGGCTTTGTTTTTTAAATGGTTAACGGTAAATTCCTGTAAAACTTACAGCGGAGAAAAAAAAGTAAACTGACGTTCCCAAAATTCCCTGCATTGCATTTCAAATGTTTTTGGAATTTGATGTTTTTTCTTTGAAATAACTCTGTTTCTTCTTAGTCTTTTCTAATCAGTTGTTTATTAGGGTTGTGTGTTACATGTAATGTTGTTAAATGAATGTTTATTGCATATTTTAGTTTAATGAGTCTCACCGTGATGGTGTTTAGTGTTTGTGTGAATGACTCTGAGCACCTTCTATGTGTTCATATATATAAGCTGCTTGAGATGGGCTTGGTTTCATCATGTGACTTTCTCATCATCACCTATATTTGGTGTTTCTCAGTGGATTCCAAAGATACAAAACAGATTTCAATACTTTAATAGCATGGTATATTAACATTATATAAGTTACTGCATTCAACTGTAAATTTAACTTAAAACTGTAAAATCGAAAACGTTGTTACAGTATTTTTTACGGTCACATTCCGGCAACCACAGCTGCCAGTTTTGTACTGTAGATTATACAGATTTTTTTTACAGTGTACCCGTGTTAACAAATGCCAAACTGATATAAAAAAACACTTGTTGATGTAACCATGCCATTTCAGCTTCCTTTCACACAAACAAACTGTTTTGTCGAACCTGAGAAAGTAACTGAGAAAATGATGCTTTATTAATGGCAACTTTGTGAAAAGGAATAAAAGTCTCTAGTGTTCATTTCTTTTGGAAACCGCAGTGATATGTACTTGTTGGTACGTATTGCGTGTCTCACTAAAAAGTGCACCAAGATATTTTTATGTTATGAAACCAAGTATATATTAAAATAATTATGCATATAAAATGTCCTCATAAAACATGAAAAAGTGTGTGTGTGTGTGTGTACGTGTTTTTGTGACAAATGAGGACATACATTTGTATAAGGACACACAAGCACACACAGTTTGTACAGTATAAAAACCATTAAGCCTATGGAGAGTCCACATAAATCACAAAAAGCAACATTGTGTGTGTGTGTGTCTGTGAGAATGTGTGTGTATGTATGTCTGTGTGTGTGTGTGTGTGTAAGCTGACCAGGGCTGAGAGGATGGGCAGGAACACAGTGAGGGTGGCAGGGTTGCTGGCGAACTCAGTGACGGCGGACACCAGGAGACAGGCCAGCAGCGTCACGGCCCACGGAGGAAGACCACTCATTGGCTCCAGCTGCCGGCCGATCCACATCGAGAGGCCCGACACCTGACCCCAGACCGAACATCACTCACTCACAACACATGCTGATCTTACATAAGAGCTCTGATGCTAAACCACTGATGTAATACAACATCCTTAAGATTATAGTCTTTTAAAAAAAATACTATAATCACATTTTTCACTTTTTTTTAAATGCAACTCATTACTTGATATTTTGACTATTATCTATTAACCATAATGTATATAATAATAGGACTAATTTGAATGTTCACCTTGCACCCAGCAGCCAGCGCATATCCTCCTCCCACCAGAATAACAATTTCCCACGGCATCAGTCTCTGGAAGTCTTTCCACGTGATCATAGGGGCCAGAGGATCCTCTTCCTCCTCCTCGTCTTCATCACCTGCACAGAGAAAAGGGTCAGAGAACATTCCACTCTCCTCCCAGTGAAGAGCCTGCTGTACTGCATCGCTGCGGGATCTGACCTTTGCTCTCGCTGGAGAACGCAGATGGCCAGGGCTTTCGAGCCGGGATGAGGAAGAGGAGGAATCCCAGCAACACCGACACCGTGGCATCAGTCCTGTAGCCCTTCCTGTGGGACACATAATAATTAGAACGTCTGAGCATATGTCAGAGGAATTAGACATGGAAATACATTTTTCGGCTGGGTAAGGGTTAACGCAAGAGGTTCATGTACTTGTTCAAACTTTTTGCTGACACTTTTATCCAATGCACCTTTGCTGGTGAATACAATAAAATAAAATGAAATGGATTCAACATGCATTATTAATTATTTTAACTTTTAGCTGCCACGTCTATTGGTGGTGAATAAAAGAAAGTAATACAAAATAAATAAAGATTTTTGACTGTGTACGAGTTAACACAAGGGTTCATGTACTTCTCAAACAGTGACGTCCAGCCGGGGACGAATCCTGGCTCCCTGGTGAACCAAAGTACAGTCATCAGAACGAAGAAGATGCCCGTCACGACTTCAGGATAGCTGTCCCAACATCAAAATAAAGTCTTGGTGAACATGCAAATCTCAGTTTCTTAACCACAGCAGAAGCGTAGATTCTTGTACCTGATGGGGCCGAGCTTCTGGTACTCCTCATGAATGCGCTTCTCAGACAGGATTTCTCGCCTGGTTTTGCGTTTCTTGCTGAGAGAGCAAGTCTCTCTGAAACTGTGAGGAGATAACAGCATGAGTTCCACAAGATCACACAGTCATTTCAAGACCAAAGTGTCTGATTTTCTCTTACTTGCATCCCAGAAAGAGAAAGTGCAGCCAGATCCAGGTGAGCAGCAGCATGATGAGAGCAATCGGCAGACTGAAGATGAACCACGTGCCAAAGTTGATAACTTTAGCTTCTGGGTAACGACTGAAACAGATGGTTCATAACAAAGCTTAGTGCTGCAAAAATATAACAACTTCACTGTAAAAGAAATGGTGTTTGTGCTTTCTTAACATTTTAAGTTTGGGAACCATGATGTTAAGTCACATGACAGCTTGGATACTTGGATAAATCAAATCGGAGTTATACCAGCACTAAATTTGAATAGCTAACTGACACAATCATTAGTCACAATGTTTATATAATTAAAAAAGTCAGTGCAATATATTGTAAGTGCATTATTACATCAACATATACATTTAATGTATTAAAAAATGAAAAATAAAAAAGGAGTAAATAAAAAATAAATATTCAAATATGAAATAGACCTATAAATGTGTAAATATGTTAAATTTTTTTTTTTTAAAAAGTCAAACTAGAATTTTACAGTGATTGTGTTAAATTAAAATGATTATTAAACAAGCAATGCATTCTATTCTATTCTATTTTCCCTATGTACATCTGACCTATATTCTTGGTCTAATTGAGAATTTGTTCTTTGTTCAAATTATTCCAAAAAACATTTTTAAATAAAAATAATAATTAATAATTACATTAGAATATTAAGTGTTTAATTAATATTAAATATTTATATTAAATAATATTAATGTTTAAATTTGAATAAATTTAAATAAAAAAGTATCATGAAAACATTGCTTGCTCTTCCTCTTATTTTTAGCTGACATCAGCAGTATTTTTAACTTGTCAAATAAAATAATTTTTCAGCATTCCCAAATGTTTTTTTGTTCTGAAATATGTCACATCATGGAAGTAAAATAGGTTATGAATGCGGTTGCATGTTGAATGTAAACAGGTTCATCAACAGCTCCTTTCACACCTCTCCTACACGGCAAACACAAGCCATTCAAAACTTCAGAACTTGATTTTTACACACACGCTCTATCACACGAAAGCTCAATCTCAGCTCAGCGCCCTGCGTTCGGGGTCAAACTGATTCCAGTGTGGAAGAAAAGGACAAGGTTCTGTTTACACAGCGCTCAAGAAAAGCCTGGAGAAGATACTGAGAGTCGCTGGAAGTGGCGCAAGCTCTCTCGCTGACCCATTTTAAGCCAATTAGCGCTTCCCATAGATTTTTTCTGGAAAAATATCAGCTCAGACTATAACAGCTGTTAAACGAATGAAAGGAGCGTCAATACAAACCCCACTGACCCACTAAATGCCCGCTTAATGCACTGTCATTTATATCTTTACATCAGCCAAGCCAGGTCACAACATACAGTCACCTTTGTCCAAGTAAAGTTGCACAAAGGAAAGGGATATTATTTTTCTGCGCTTAGCGTCAGGAAATGAGATTGAGCGGATTGGATCAGGTGCTTAAACAAATCCTGAAAGCGGCTCTTATACTTGTTGAATTGCTCGGAGAAGATGAGGTTGGTGGAGGTGCCGGTGATGGTGATGAGGCCTCCGATGGTGGCTGCGTACGTGATGCTCAGAGACAGGCACTTGCAGATCATGTGGTCTCTATTGGTGGGGTACTGCGAGTCCCGCCGGATCTTGGGCTTCTTCGGTGGAGCAGGGATGCTGATTGGAGCCTGTTTGAGAACAAATGGGATAAAGGGTCTCAGAAAAGTAATAAGCAGACAGTGCTGAGCTATTGTCAGCTAGCTGAGGGTCTCACCTCAGGCAAATATCCGTTCGAATCTTTACAAAACTCTGGACCGAAACCAGGCTTTAATGTCAGACCGTTCAACTCCTACAGAGTATAAAAAACACATTTTAATAAATGGTCTTAACTTACAAGGCAAAATGATTAAATCATGATTAATTGGATCCAAAATAAAAGTGAGTGTATGTGTTTATTTATTATGTATGTGAACTGTGTTTATTTATTACACATGCATACTGTATATATTTAGAAAATATTTAAATGCATTTAAAGTTATATATTTATAATTATATTTTTATTATATATAAATATATAATCATAACAAATATTTCTTAAATATATGCATGTATGTGCTTGTATTTTTATATATATATAAAATAAATTAAATACATGAATCATGCAATTTACTACTCTTAAAAAAAACATACATAAAGTATATTATATTTTATGACAGTAGACATATGTTCTCTGTCTTGTTTACATTCACCTAAATTATAATTACAAACCAAACAAAAAATTTGAAAGGTATGCTTACTATCACTTACATAAGTAGTTAAAATAAATAATTTCAAGGCAGGAGATACTGTTATAATCATACAAATATTATTATATAATATATTATTGTAATACATAAAATTAAACCTAATGAAAATGCTAAATGTTGCTTTGGCAGTTAAGTTATTAATATTTTATTTCAGTTAAGATATGAATAACTATACTTTAGTAAATTATAAGGCTTATAAATAAAATAACTTAATAAATACACTTAATTTATAAATATTAATTATTTATATTTGTATAAATTATATAAATTCATACAAATTATTTATATGTTTTTTCAGTTGTTTAAATCACAACCCCCCTTCGTATTTTCTTTCTAATAATTTTGCAGGGTTGATAAACGATAAGATTGTGTCTTACTTCACTCAGCATACAGACGTGATGTTTTTCGCTGCAAAACAAACAGGAAAAGGCAATGAATAGGCTTGTTTAACAGATGTGGTTTAATGCAATTGACCGTGTCTTACTTTTTGCGGTCCAGCAGCTCAAGCTGATTCTTGCTGGATTCTTGGTTGTCCTCTTTGTCTGTCGGAGAACAAAAGCATTTAAAAACACAGCTAATAATAACCACGTAGCATGCTTAGCTTCCGAAAGGGATGCTCTGCCTCACCGCTGTCCTCGTCCTGCGTGTCAACGGTCAGCGAGTCCTCGAGCGTGTCTGCGATGCCGGTGCAGATGAGCTGCTGTAGCACGGCTTCAGCGATGGGCATCACCATGGCCGTGGTGGAGGTGTTGCTCAGCCACATGGAGAGGAACACGGTGCAGCACATGAAGCCCAACACCAGCCTGCAACAACAGAGCACAGCAGCTCACGGAGCCTGTCTACAACAGTGTGTGTGTGTGTGTGATAAACCTGCTCAACACATACATGCCAGGTTTGGCCCCGGCAATCATGACCATGCGTAGAGCGATGCGTTTATGCAGGTTCCACTTCTCAATGGAGGCGGCCAGACAGATCACCCCCATCAGCAAAAGAGTGGTGTCCTTAAAATACTCAGAGGCCACCTGAAAACAGAGTTTGTAAACAAAAACTTTTATTTGGAATCCAAATAATCGTTTTGACAGCTCTACTATAATAAGCTTCCTATTGTTGTAAGGTTTTGACAGTTTGGGCAGTATTTGGCCGAAATACAACTGTTCGAAAAAGTTGTCAAAATGAAGTTCTTAGCAATGCAAATTAATCAAAAATTAAGTTTTAATATATTGACAGTGGGAAATTGACAAAATATCTTCATGGAACATGGTCTTTACTAAATGTCTTCATGTTTTCACATTTAAAAAATCAATAATTTTGACCCATTCAATGTATTTTTGGCTGTTGCTATAAATATACCTCAGCAACTTTTAGATATTTTTAGATATTTCAATTTTATATTTAGATATTACAGATTTTTGAATATTATAATAATATTGATATTTTTGAATATAAATAAAATATTTGAATGCTGTAAGCGATGTTTTTAGATAACATTTTAATCATGGCAAGAAAACTGCACATATTAACACGTTAGAATGTTTAAAAAACAGTGAAATAACATTATTTTTGGTAAAAGATGTTTGTAACTTTTAAATAATTTCATGATGACAACGGGAAAACTGGACATTTTAATGTTTTTCAAATAGTAAAAAAAGGTAAAATAACATATTTTGGGTAAATAAAGTTAGTACAATGTTTTTGTAATAATATTCTTATCGTTAGACTATTCCTACAACATCTTTACAACCTAAATCTGTTCCCTGCAATGGCTCTTATTTGAGCGCACACACATGCTTATACTGTAACTACATACAGTATATGTTGTTATGGGAACTCTTTTATTGACTTATTTTCTGACCTCTGCCATCACACGCAGTTAAAGCCTTTACTATCACTGAGCTAAAGAACTGCAGCATCAGTTCAGTCCTGGAAAAAACACTGCCATAAAAATAGTAAATATTCTGAAATATTATTACAATTTAAAATAACTGTTTTCCATCTGAATATATTTTAAAATGTAATTAATTACTACGATGCAAAGCTGAATTTTCAGCATCAATAGTCATCAATGTCACATGATCCTTCAGAAATCCTTCTAATATGCTAATTTGCTACTAAAGAAACATTTCTTGAAACTATTTAATCATATAAACATATCTTATCATATTTATCTCCTACCACAAATCTCTTCAGTCAGCAAAAAAGATTACGTAAAAAGGGGAATACTTGCCAAACATGATTACAGTATTTAAGATAACAGGTTGCTTTGTCAAGTTTGTCAATGGGATTTAGTCACATGATGTGGCATTTTCTTTTACATAATACGTTGGCACTTTACACGCTGGAGCAAATGAACGATCAGCAGCTCTTTGAGCTGTAAAACTCTCAAGCTTGATCAAACAAGAACACCTTTAACTCTTAAAACATCACCTATAGAAGCCACATCCCATCATGAATATAACCAGGTCAAATATATTTACCCCAGAAAACAGGTCCTATATTATATAGAGCAGCTGTCGAAAAAATGCTATTTATGTATGTTAAACATTGAACCTGCAGCATTGCAGCTCTGTTGCACAAAGCATGCTAGCGTACCCAGAAGAGCACAGAGGTGTTCTCTTACCTCACTGGACTTGAGGACTCCAAACAGCGGGTAGAGGAAGGCTGGGACGAGTGCAGCGGCTCCAAGCGGCACAGCTTCAGAAACCCAGTACACCGCCGTCACGATCAGGACATACGCACACGACGATTCCTGCACACACAACAGCTTTCATAACTTCATCTGAACACTTACTGTTACACATACACAATATAACAGCATATACATAATGCAGAATGTACTACATATTTTCCCTGTGTAAAATATCATATTTATAATTGCATTTTAACCACATGCTAAATTTCCAAGGTAAATTTAAGGCCATGTTGCAACCATCATCTATATTGCATACATTATCCATCAATCATTTGTGTGTGTTTGTATAGCAATGCAATATTGAAATATATAGACATATGCATTGATAAATAATATTGTATAATGTATAATTTATTACATTCTTTCACTATGTACAAATTTACATTTAATTATTTTATTTATTTCTGATTTACAATATATATTACACACGCACATAATTAATGAAATGTAATAGTTTGATAGAAAGGATATATATATACAGTATATATATGTGTGTGTGTGTGTGTGTGTGTGTATTTACTAGTGCTGTCAAATGATTGATCGCAGTTAATCATATCCAGAATAAATGTTTGTTGACACAATACATCTATGTGTGTATTGTGTATATTTATTATGTATATACATGCATGTGTTAGTACTTATATATAAACTTAATAAATATACACCATAAACACACACATATATATTGTGTAAACAAAAACTTTTATTTTGGATGCAATTAATCACAATACACAGGTTAACAGAAGTCTGAGTCCTGTTTATGAGTTTCCACAGCATGCTTTTTGTACTATCTAAGAAAATTATTTTTGAATTGAAAGCCTTTTTAAACTGAGTGTATTATATATGTGACTATATCAATAGCGAGATCTGTTTTGAGGAAATCATTAGTATTACAGTTGATCAGTAATAAAATCTTCTTAAATAAGATAAAACGCTCTACAAATATAAACTGGAGACCTGCATGAACCAGCCACTTTTAAAGTCCAGGAGGAAAGCTTTACTTTAACTAAATTATGACTTTAATTATGAGCAAAACAGCAGGAAAGCATGTGCGTCAGTCCTCAAATCAGGACAAAAATCCAAATCCGGTTTGCCCTGCCAAATATTTGGACCTGGGCGCACAACACTTCACGTGGGTCCAGCGAACAACAAACACAAAAATGATGTTAGCGCATGTGAATCCCCTCAGCCGTGTGAAGTCTACATGTGGAGCTTAGGCTGACTGAACCAGCATTTGTCAAGTGACTCATATTTCATAATTAATCAGATTTTATAACAGGCCGAGCAAAGCAAAGTTAATACTCGCTCACACATTCCAGACATTATAAATACATCAGGCTGAAGAGGAGGCACTGATCTGAGGCCGCTTTTATAATTATTAATAGAAATTCACCCAATAGATACTTACATTTTTCAATTATTTAAGAATTTTCAGAAAATTTTACAAGGACTCATTTTTATTTTCCGCACATCTGAATTGCTTTTCTTTATATACGCTGAAAAAAACTTTCAGTCAGAAATTGGTAATAATTTCACACAATAAATAAATAAATAAATAAATAAAAATGCAAGTATTGAATGTTGTAGTAAGAAGACTAAAATTGCATTTTCTTGTATAATCTAATATAATAATCTCATAATAATAAATATTTTTTATTTTGTACTTCATTGTAACATTTTGCAATAATGTTCCATTTGTTTACATAATATGCACACTGTATACTGTATATATATATATATATATATATATTTTTTTTTTTTTTTTTTTTTTTTAATTTATTTATTTATTTATTTTTTAAACCAAGATTACTGGAGTACATTTTACAAGAATAAATCATTAGAGTTTTTCAGCTTCAAAATTTCATTTGTAATTCAATGTGTTACTGGCCTGTTCTTAGTAGTTTGTGAAATTTTCAAGCAAATTCTACATGAAAATATGTTTCCACAGCAATTTAGTGCATGTAAGGTAATGCATTACTAATGCTGACCAATGTGGCCTTATTGTTAACTGTTACCAAACATCCAACACATGACATTAATAAAGCATTATTATTAGGTAAGCATTAATTTAGCACGGGCACAATGGGTGATGGCTTGTGGCACTTGAACTAGCAATGGTCTGTATTTTGGCCTTTCTTCTGTCTCTCAGCACTCCTGCCAAAGCTGATTATCCCTCAGCATGCTCCTGTGTTCATAAACTCGGGCCAGCAGCTTTCTGCTTTCTCATTACCGCTCAAAGGCCATCAGCTTTGTGGCACACCGCAGATTAAGCCTCCATTGGCACATTGTTTTTTTTTCTGCTCTAATCTCGTCATTGCTCAAGAAATTAGTCCATCAGATCCAGCTGATTTCTGTTAGATGGGGCATGGATAAGAGAGGAAACTGCTGATTTCCTCTGAGTGATGATACACATCAAGCGACTTTGTTTTTGAAAGGCATTATAACTACAAGGTTCTGTTTTAGGCTAACCCAACCCTAACCCATTACATAATTGTTTTGTGTGAATAATTGCTTTCAGTCGGTGGTGAGATGGGATTAGTCAACTGTTGTGAACTAACCCCTTTATTTCTGACTCTTGATGAAAAGTGCTATCAGAGAGAGATAAGCAGACCTGTGCAAGTGATCTAATCTTTGAAACATGTTTTGAAATTGCAAAAAAGCTTTCAAGGCAGAAGATAACCACGTTTCCTGATCTGTGAGCTGTTTCCACATTTGCCTGTATTGACTTCTGCTGTTTAGATCAATTTGAATGTGTCTGATTACATTATAATGTGGTTTTGGATAAAACAGGTCGCAAATGCATGATCTTTGTTAAATTTCAGCCTTTATGTTCTATTTGTTATTTTATTTTATTGTTTTTAATTTTCAACTTTTTGGGGGGTTGATAATCCTTTCATCACCTATTCATTCATTCATATATTTCATTAAAATATTTGACTTTACAGTTTATTTGAAATTGACCATCAATGTGAAAATTAATTATAAGTGCAAATAATCCATGTAATAACTATTACCTCATTATTACCTCAAAATGTTTTAAATAAATAGTATTATAATTATTTATTATTATTATTATAAGTGTTATAATTAATTACTATATTATGTAGTAATGTCATTACAGCATCACCACAGGGCACTACAGAAAAAAATCTGCTAAATGTATTGTGATTACTTGCTAGCTTTTAGTAAAACTATATCTATATAATTACATTTTAATTTTTCTAGTTTTCGAGAAATACAAGTAAATATATGAAATAGCCTAGTATAAAAACTCACTTCAGCAATATTCGGCACATTTGATTTTTTTTAGTTTTTGCTTTTTTTTCTTTTCAAATCATTTTGAGAATGTGTTATTTTACCACACAGCGACAAAATAAATGATCTATTTTTAGTTACAGAACTAGTTAATTTTACTACAAATAAACGATAATCTGAATTCAATTTAAAAAGAAAGAAAAAATCTAAGTCTTTAAGCTTTAATCTCATTTTGCGTTCGAATGGGATGCACATGCATAAAAAAAATTTAATTCATTCAAAAAAAATTTTTTTTTTTTTTTTGTTGTAGGATTCAATATGGCGTCTCCTGTCAAATAAGCGCAACGCCTCTCTGCAGGCTTTGCTGATGTTGGACTGAATCTAAGATCCCAATTGCTAAACAAGCAAACAACATCTGTAAAACCTGCAGATGTTTCAAACAAACAATTCCTGTCGGAACATCAGCGCGCGTGAACCGTCACTGCACTGTCGCGCGACGTGCTCTGAAAGTGCACCTGGAACACGACCAATCAGGTGAGAGGTCGCGGCGGCTGTTTGAGTAATCCCCGTCTGGATGCCACAAATCAGCCATAATTAGTTTCATAATTAATTTCATAATTAGCCATATCAGAATTATCATGTTTAAGACGTTATATAATTTAACCTATCTTTTTCCCTCTAAAACAATATTTTGTGTCTGCACACATTTATGTCTGCACACACGTATATAAAGATTCCTTGTGTAATAAACTAATCAAAATCTAATTAAAACCACGTAGAAGTTTGAATAAAATGCCTTTAAACGCACGATGTAGCGCACATGCCCAAAAGCAAGCAGCGCGTAAAAGCGCGCGGAGAACGCGCAGCGTGCGCTAGAGGAAATGACTGAGGATCTACTTACACTGCACGGGTGGATGAGAGGCAGAGGCAGCAGCGATAAAGGAATCATCACCACGAGAATGAGTTTCCGAGCCGTCCATATTTTTTTGATCAAGTCCATTCTGGCACCTTCTAGCCTCATGGGAGAACGCTTTGTTCAATTCAGCTCTGAGAAGTCCAAGAAGTTGTCTTCGAGAAGTTTGCTTTACTCCCACTTTTTTTTTTTTTTTTTTTTTTGACTTTTTTACGAACTTCTTTTCTCGTTTCCCTTTTCGTGCGTTTTACGCGCTGCGCGTCTTCTCAGACGAGTTTGCATGGATTGAGAGCGCAGCTTTTCTCTTTGGTTCCTTTTTGAATGAGACTGTAGTCCTTCTAGTCCATCCAGGAGTGACCGCAGGCCCTCTTATAGGACTTCAGGGTGTATTGATGAAAAGCACACTGATGGCTCTTTTTTGTGTCTCCACCTGTAAATGCGTCTATCTCTGATTCGCCATGCTTTCCTATTTTTTTTTTTTTTAGTGTTTTTTACACTTCAAAATATCACCAATTGCGCGTAAGCATGCACGAACCGTCCTCTTGATGAACTTATTTTCCGTGTGCGTTATAAAAACCCTTTCCTAGGATGAAGACGGAATGTATGAGGACGCTGTAAAGCTAATTTTAATTTAATCTGGCCATATCTCCTCCCAGTTGGCGGCCGGACCAATCAGAGGTGAATGAGTGGAGTTTATGAATGGACGTGGGGTCGCGGGGTTGAGATCCTCACGAGCCAAATTGAACCGTTTAGATGCAATAGCGTCGGTTTCTCAGAATAAGCCCAACAGAGATCAGAGAGGACGCTGCTGAGACTGTCAGGAAACAAAGAGCAGAAGCACCTGCATTAACACACGCTCAAAAGATCACATTAAACCCACTGCCTATATGGCATGATTAGTACGCAGAACGTAGCGCGCCATTTATGAGAGCGCTATCAGTCCGTACCTAATCATTCTTTATTACGGCTGTTTTCCACAGTTTAGCCTAATAGTACGCTTTATTGTACTACGTCAGTACAACAAATGTTACGCAAATCTTTATGATGTGTGTCCTGGCATGATTTATAAACAGTATAGGAGCTCACGCGTGTGGTTCCTCAGAAAGAACGACAGGACATCCATTAAACATTTCTGAAAATGCCTTTCTATCAAAAGGGTTTAAGGCCAGTGAGAGATGTAAATTCAGGTGTGTCTAACTGTAATTCTAGAAACGTTATATTATTTATTTAATTCTATCATTTAAAATGTTATAATAAAATTCTTAATTATGTATGTATAGTAATTATGTATAAATCTAGTAAGCTGTCTTATTTTAAAAATCTAATAATGTTATAATAATGTAAATAATGTATAATATCTCATCAATATACTAATATTATTATCTTTAGTTATTTATATTTAATTACTATTCATGTATATTTTGTAAATTGTATTGTCATTTTTAAATTCTATTTAGTTTTATTATTTAAAAGTAAATAATTAAAATAACTATTAATAATTTACGATACACATATATTAATTACAATATAAAATAAAAATATATAATAAATTGCACTACATTTATTATTAATTTACGTTTGCTCATTATAAATATAAACAATATAATGTTTTATAAATTGTATTATCTAGGCTATATATATAATTAAAGCTCAACTGAATTACACCATTAGTCTGAATCTTCAATCAGTCCAGTACATTTGAGCATAATGTGCATAACACGCCACCTAGTGGAGAACAGTGCCATCACTGTAACTGAATTGGCACTTTTCAGGTAGAATTGTGCCTTGAAGTGCTGTTACAAGAAAATATCCGCAACCTAATGCAGCCAACAAGGAATCAAAATCTCTATTTGCTGCTTTTCGGTTGTGTAATGTGCTTTAAGTCTGTGTAATTTCTTTCTGAGCGAGAAAACGTAATCTGAGAAAATGCTGTGCTAAAGCAAAGCTTTGTTTGCTCACGCCGGGGGATAGAGCTGTTTGTGTGCTGGTGATTGACTTTTATTATGGAGTGTAATCACGTTACATGTTTGACACACGTTTAAATCATCGCTCTGCTCTCCATACAGTCAGTAAACGGTTGCATAACCTAATCAATGTTGCCTAAGTTACCTGTAAAGCTCTTTAAGGTTTTAGCAGGGGATGAATGTCAGGAGAACGGCTGCTCCTGTGTGAGGCTGTGAAAAGACCGTGTTCTCCATCACACAATGGTGAAGATTAAGTGCTGTCCTCCTCTTGGACAGCGTTAAAAGGGTTTGATGGGGGTGAGAGGAGCCATTAAGATCAGGTTTATATGGCACTATGTGCATGGCCGAGGATCTCAAAGCATTACTGAGACTTAAAAGACGGGCTGAGGTGTTTGATTAATCAACGGAACAATCCCTTATTCGAGCTGAAGAACTCAGCAGAGTGTGGGACATCAGGATAAAATGAGAGTCTGATTGTTTTCGGCTCAGCAGGGTCACGGCGTCTGTCACCAGCATCACTGCACAGAGACGTCGCTGTCAGCTCTCAACGGGATATTATTAGCTGCTGTCAGCCATAGTGCCTACAAACTTCAGGATGAAATGATCAATAACAAGAACCAATGGATGAATAAAGGAGATGAATGGATGCTTTTTGACAGATTCTTTGGCCTAGATGCCCTGAGCTCACTTTAAATCAATCAATACATTTATTAAATGATTTATTAAATGATGTTAAATGATCATGTGAGGTGACTTTATAGGACAAAGGCTTTGCATGTTAACTGGTATATGTTTGAATAGAAATGGAAAGATGAAAGGAATAGTTCACCCAAAAATTAAAATTCTGTCATCACTTACTCACCCTCGATTTCTAAATCTCTAAATTGTTCTGCTGAACTCAAAGCACTCAAAACAGCCTGGTTACACACGGAAGTATACTATATAATTATACTACATTTATCAGCTTAAATGACGAATAAAAGTTTTATTATATTATTATTGAATTGGTTAAATTATATTTATAGGCCTATTTATCTTATTAGATATTGTAATATTGCATGTGTTATTTATGCAATTTATTATACAATATTCCATATTTCACAAAAATATGGAGTGACAACTGTTTTCAACATTGGTAATAATAGACATTAGTTAATAATAATATTTATAATAAATGTTTCTTGAGCAGCAAATTAGAATGATTTCTGAAAGATCATGTGTCACCGGAGACTGGAGTAATGATGTTGAAAATATAACTTGCATGACAGAAATAAGTCATTTTTACAATATATTCAAATAGAAAACAGCTTTTTACTATTTTTAATCCTATTTGACAGTTTTTACTGTATCTTTGATCAAATGCAGCCTTGGTGAGCGGAAGAGAATTATTTTATGTATATAAAATTACCCCATACTTCCTTTTCTATTGTTGCATACATTTCCTTTAATTAGTGCTGTCAAACAATTAATTGCGATTAAACGCATTCAAATGAAAAGTTTTCGTTTACATAATATATGTGTGTGTACTGTGCATGTTCATTAATATTTATATATAAATACACACACATGCATGTGTATATATAGATAGATAGATAGATAGATAGATAGATAGATATTACATTTCAATATAAAATATATTTTTATATAGGCTAACATAAATAATTTAAATATAAATATATACAGAATATATCCTGTATGTGTGTGTGTGTGTGTGTGTGTGTGTATTTACATATAGGCTACATAATAAAGATACACAATACACACCCAAACATTACATAAACAAAAAAACGTTTTATTTCAGATGCGATTAATCACGATTTATCCGTTGACAGCACTACTTTATAAAAGCATAAGACATATTTGTAATGCATTGTAAAAAAAAAAAAAAAAAAAAATGAGGCAACTGGAATTTTAAATTGGATGGTTAGGGTTAATAACTGTTTAGAATTAAAATGTACTAAATATGCCACCAGTCTTGTAAT
This sequence comes from Enteromius treurensis, assembly GCA_032275025.1. Lineage (NCBI taxonomy): Eukaryota > Metazoa > Chordata > Actinopteri > Cypriniformes > Cyprinidae > Enteromius > Enteromius treurensis. Next base: position 1,399,296 of record JAUCMU010000080.1, read on the forward strand.
CTCTTGGGTTTGACAGAGAGAGAGAGAGAAGGAGAGAGAGCTGCGCACATGTACATGAGGATGTGTGAGTGATTGCAGAAACGACCGCAGCTCTGCCGTGTGTTGCGTTACGCAAGCAGCTCATACTCAGCAGTGAGCGAGGACAAACACACAGCAGCCTCTCTCTTTCTCTCTTTCGCTCTCTCTCTCTCTGTCCGTGAGCGAACAAGCCTGCATTTGGCTGCTGAAGCGCACGAGAGTTTCTGGAGTCGCCAAGGATCAGCGAACATGAGCGACTGACATTCACACTTTTCATCTCATTTTTAAGCTCAGACATCGATGGCTTCCAAGAAGAGCCGTCTCACCTGGGGCTTCCTGCTGTGGTCTGTGACGTGGAGCTCGGCTCTGACTTTTACGCCACATGAAGGGTCCTCGGTCAGTCCCATACTTCATCGCACCACTCCACCTGCCACCGAGACGGGGATGAACAGCACTGAGGCCCCTAAGAGCAACTATACCGGTCTGTACAATCACAGCATTCGGTTTTAATGATATAATGAACGCATAAAGTGCTATGCAATATTTATCAAATGCACTCAAAACGTTCTGTTGTAATGCGTGCTTCTAAACTCCTAACAGCATGTTTTGCATAACTTTTTTAGAAAATATATTAAAACACATGCACTTATTGTGAAAGTCACGTGTTGGCATTAAAATGTAAAATCTTCTTAAAGGTTTACATACAAACAGAGCTTTCATAACAGCTCTGTTAATATCACCAGTGGGAATCAGATCAGCCTGAGCTGCACAGAACTGAGATTTTATTGTCATTGGAGAACATATAAAATATCTCAGCCATGCATACTTTAGGTGTACTTTGCAAATAGTTTATTGATGTTTCCTGAGCCAAAGTCAATATGCATGACAGAGATTTGTGGATCTCTGATATCAACGAGGTAATAAATATATGAGTTTGATTGGAGTGTAATATGTCCGTGCATCCTCAGGTGTCAGTTACCTTGAGGGTTATTGCTCAGGTGAAACAAAGGATGCTTTTTGCCACGTGGCAATGGCGGGCAGTGGGATAGTTGGCAGTTTGTCAGTTCCGCTACAGTGTTGCCAGCTTTGGAACTGAAATAGAGGGGGTTTTATCGCCACCGTGGCCATGACAGAATTCGCCTTGCTTTCAGTGCACTGCAAACCTGACCAAGTCTGAAGTGGACCTGTCCTGGATAAGAACATGCACGGTTCAGATTCCATCGTGAAAGCAAAAGAAGGGGATAAGAAATTCTATTTTGCATTACAAAAAGTAATTACTGTAAAATAAAAACAGATATGTTATTTAATTAGACTTTTTTTGCATGTTATTTTTTCTTGTACTACCTTAAGTTTTATTTTGTTTTTAGAAAATAGTATTTTTAGTCATTTATAATACATTTATTGCGTTACAGAATTTACATAAATATTATGCTAAAAATCTAATTCTCGCATGAAAAAAAAACACTTTATACTGTAAATTATTTATAAACGATGCATTAATGCCTTTAATTTATCTTGATTAAAAAATATAATAAATAAATTTTTAAAGCATTATAGTAATAGGAAATTAATAATAACTCAAAATATTTTAAAATGCAACAAAAACTAAAACATAAATGAAAATACAAAAATAAATATGCAAAATATTAATGAAAACTGTAACTGCATCTCACTGATGCTAAAATAACACTGGTATAATGCATTTTCTTATACAAAATACATAATGTGGACCCCTGTAAAGTTCCATTCACTTCAAGTCACTCATTTACCTGCGACACAAATACAGAGGCTTTCACGTCACTTCTTTAAAGAGATTACTTTACTGTTAAATAGAGAAAGCCAGAGTACACAGGAATAGCTGTTGAGGTCAGCACATGACCTACAAGTTACAGATCCGAAGTCGTACCACAGCGTCCCTTGCTACACGTTACACGATCATGCATTGATAAACTGATCCACTCAAACTGTCCCGCTGGAGAATGACTCAGTGCCGCTTGTGGTCAGGCTGCATCATCCCGGCCTCCTCAGCTGCAGGGACTTGTGGGTAATCAATTTTTAATGCACAACCCTATGCTTTATTTAATCGTGTTCTATTCTTAGAGAAACTCTCTGGTGTGACCCTTGGGGAGTATGTGAGACGGGACGGAGGGGAGAAAAAGAAACTGACAGTTGAGATATTTATTTATTTTGCCATGGAGTCGGATTGCTTAACGCTAGCAGCATTGCCATGCCAGTTAAGCCGGGCTTAATGAGACCAGCGCAGGACTGGAACTGGTGTGAACAATAAACACCATCCAGTGACCCTGCCAGCTTAATCACACTGACTCCAGCACAGTCAATAGGAGCTCCGTTTGACTGTATATTGACAGTGGAGATGGACAGTGAAGTGATGAAAACTCGACAGGAGAACACAGAAGACGCTGAATCCTCTGTGGGAATGTAGAGAGACAGAAGGAGAGGTGGATTATGGGATAGAGTGAGAGAGAAAACACCCTGTGGGTACTGATGGAAAGAGCGGAGGGAAATACTTTCATCTTAACCCTTGAGGATAACTAAGTACTGTTAACTAAACCCCGGGAAAACTTTCTTTTCTATTCTATTCTATTCCGTCCAATCATGGGAAAGTGTTCGCAACAAGTTGCATTCTATTTTATTCTATTCTATTCCACTGTACTCTGCTTTACTCTAGTGTGTGTGTGTGATAAAAGTGGTTTCTAACTATCTGTGTTTTGTGTTTGCAGGTTTGAACTGCACATCTCTGCTTCCCCCTCGGCGAGGTTCGTACTATGTAGAGAAGGGCAGTGGGATGTCCTTGGGAACTGTTCTGGCGTTCTGGTGCCTCGAGGGGTACCAGCTGGTGGGCAGCGAGAAGATCACCTGTGTCCTGCGTAGCGGCACCGCTCAGTGGAGCAACTATCCGCCCGACTGCGAGGGTCTGTGTACACTGCCATCACTTCTGTTTTAAGAGATAAAAACACCTAACAAATGCAGTCCTTCTAAGTAAATCCCAGATTTTCAATGTGCGCTATTGTGTAAATATGGTAGCCATTCCTAAACCGGAGGACCGCGGGCTGAGAGTGGCCGTGCTGGCATCGGTAGTGAGCAGCATCGTCATCCTCGCCATGTCCGTGTCCTTTATCATCTGCTGTCTGCAGGAGCGCATGAGCAAAGACAGGGCAGAACGGACAGACGGACGGGGCAGGTATGCACATCTGGGGAGGAAGAGACAAGGGAGCTTAAAAAAGGCAAAGAGGATGCTAATGATTTCTCTGACTTTCCAGGACAAGAGACAAGCACAAATCGTCCTGGAGGAGCGAGTGCTGGCTGGAGAGAGACGAAGGAGACTGGGAAGCTTTTCCACCCCCTAAAATTTACAACCTTTCCCAGCATCTTGACCCCCATCTGACCGCTGAGAGCCCGGTTTATTTGGGGGGACTGGCTGGTTACGATAACCGCGGGTATCAGAGGTGAGAAAATGAGCATTGGTAAATCTAAAAATGTATGGATTTATTCACAGAAAAAAAAACATTTCTGTGTTTGTATGTTGGTTTGTTTTTGTTTCCATCACAAAACAATGTAAAGGGTAATTGCATTTTTTGTAGTATTATTATTATCTCACAATTTTGACTTTTGTAATTGGAAGTTTGTCATTGGAAGTCACAATTCAGATTTTTCTTTATATCTTCATATATCAATACTACATGTATAGATTTATATCTGAGTTTATTTCTCACAATTCAGCATTTCTTACAATTCTACATTTATATCTTGCCTTTTTCCTTTCATGTGGTACAATTCTGGATTTACATCTCACAATTATGCAGTTTAATTGTAATATTATAGGTTCATTTTCTGCAGTTCCCGTAATCCATCTGAATTAGGAAATTTTTTTTTTTTTTAAACTAAAATTGTAAGAGAAAGAGAAAATTTTTTACCCTATGAGGGTATCAAGCTGAGAATTTTGAGATTTATTCAGAGATGTAGTCAGAATTCTAAGAATTAAGCTGAGAGCTTCATTTTTTTTTTCAAACTATTATACTGAATGTTCAAAAAGAACATCATTTGTTTGAAATAGAAATCTTTGTAACATTCCAAATGTCTTTACTGTCACTTTTGATCAATTGAATGTGCCCTTGCATACTAAAAGCATACGTTTCTTTTTTTTAAATTGTCTGTTTGTAGGAGCCAGGAAAACCTGCTGAAAGCTCCTCTTCCTGGTCTTTACCGGACGGAAAGTCAGATGTACCCACATGTGGTGCTGCAGAGGGTTCCCACACCCACAGTGCCGAGTGCCCCCAGCGCACCCGTCTACCTCCGCCTGTCCACCCCTCCGCCCAAAGAAAGCCCCAACGAGCCGCCGTACCCCAGCACCGCTCCACAGCGTCTGTGGCCATAGTAACACACTTTTATTCAGAACTTTTACAACTGTCGCCATGGCGACGGATTACGGCCCCTACATGCGAATGGCTCCTGGGGTTCAGAAAACCGAGAGAAATGATGGACTCCAGCTAGAGCCACCTAGATCACCACACACAGCTAGATCTAGATGTTGGACCAGGTGTGGGTGCAAATGTAGTTACATGTAGTATGTTGCACATGTGAGGAAAGTTCTGAGTGACTCTAAGGAGGCCCGCTTAGTTTCCTGGAGAGGAAAGTTATAGGGAAATGTGAGGACTCCATACTGGTACTGTGATCCGCTCCAGGTTTTTTTTTTTGTCAATTATTGCTTTTTATTTCTGTGGCAAAGGTTCTGACTACTTGCACTCATAAAATAAGAAATGCAACTGTGCCAGGTCACATTAGAGCATCAATTTAATATTTCTATGTATTTATATTATGGAAGTGTAGGAGAATTACACTGATGTCCAGATTACGGACATACATTGGATCTCATAAACCTATTATACTTCAAACTTGATTTTGTATATAACAAATAAAAAGATTAAGATCATTGCACATGTGGATTGTATTTTTATTGTCCACACACACACAAAGGAAAAGAAACTAAATCAGTGGTTATACACTGATAATAGCATATAAGAGCAAAGGCGTTTTTACACATTAAATGATGCATGCTGCAATGTTGAGCGCCATAATGTCTAACAGTTTAGTTAATTGCTCCCAGGTTAACTAGCACTCCACATCAATAAGAAATGGATGCGTCTGCTCAAATAAAACTGACTTGTCTTTACTCCCACAAGATGGCGCGATTGTTTGGCGATCATTTCAACACGGATTTCAGTCATAATTCTCTTGCATCAAAACAGCCCAAATTAATATTCTTACACGTATAATTTTCCTCTCGAAACACAAAAGCAGAAGTTTAGCAGAATACTCTTTTTACTAACAGTGCAAGGGCACTCCACACACAAAAAATGCTTCATATGACTTTCAGGCTATATTACATGCCAGCTGTCAATTTCACTAGCTATACCGTTTTCTATTCATTTGTTTTTTAGGTTTATAGCCTGGCTTTTGTTAATGCTGTATGCATGTCGTATAGCATACTCCTCATAACAAAGACAAGCCATGCTGCACTATTTATAAGGGCGGTTGGGCATGCGCAACGAGAGCGCCGCTCCGCTCCTATTGACAGGAGTTAAATACGCACACACACAGAAAGAGTACACCTTACAGCCGACACAGCGGGGCTTCCGTGAATGCAGAAATGACTTCTGTATGGTACTGAATATGACAGCGCGAGCGGGATACGGGACGCAGGGCGTGTGTGGTGTTTAAGGTGACATTCCCATGGCCAGAAGCAGCGCGCGCGGGCTGCTCCGCGATAACAACAGCAAACTGGACTCTTTCCTCAAGAGAAACACCAGTGGGGATGTGTACGAGCGGATCCGGGTCTACGAGCCGTGTGTCGTGGTCTCGGTCTCGGTCAAGAAGGTGTTCATGCATGTGATCTTGAGCGATGAGCGCGTGTATCTGAGCGAGTATCAGCCGCGCGCGCTGCGAGAGGCGCTCAGCTTCAAACACGTCAAGAGCATCGAGCTGGTGAGAGACACAGAAACCAATTTATTATCACAGGCACGAGTACAATGATTACAAGTCATTAGAATGAGAATGCTACAATTACAAAAAAAGTTATTTCTGACTATGCTCTTAACGTACAGTTTATTTGTTTATGACATGTGTTTAAAAAGCGTTCTTATTCATCTAAAGGTTAGAGAAAACTTTATGGGAACATGCCATTTTATCATTTTGCAAGCATTATGGGAATGTTGGCTTGTAACTTGTAACAACTTCCAACTAAATCATTGAGAGAAACATTTTTTTTTTTTCTATAATGTTATTAAGGTAAACGTTCTATTTACGTTGAGAGAATATTAAACACAATAGTAAAATAACAGTACAAGGAAATGCAATTTGCACATCAATAGAAAGTATAAGAATCATACACTGCAATTAATTTGTGGTATTTTGATAACTTATTTTGTATTGCATAAATTTTTTATTGCAAAATTAATTAATTAAAAATTAATTAAAAACAGTAATTTTACTGGGCCACACTCTTCACCTGTGTTTACCAGAAAGTCAAGGATTCAGTTGAGTTCACTAAAAATACATAAAATGTGGTTAGGATTACTCTTTGCGATATATAGGTTGTTACAAATTATTTAAAAATTAATGGAAAATCATCTACATTAATCACCCAAAAACACTGACATTTTTTTGTATATTTGTTTTTATGACAAAAATATATATTTCTCTTTCTCTCACCAAATTGCTTGAGTAATTGTGTATAATTATATGTTATTTATTAAATTATCTGAATTATTCCTTAAGTACATTAGCTAATAGTCACATGTTATTTATTTGCTGGTATTTTATAAATCATACATCACTCTCTGCTGAGTCAATGTGTTCTAAATGTCAACTAAAGCAGGACTGTCTGCAAAGACAAAGCTAATTATAGCGAGGACGTTTGCTTATCCCGTCATGTTAAACTGCTTAAAGAAGGTGTTTGGTAAGCTCAAGTACAGCTCAAAGCATGAGTCACGTAGCGCTGAAAAACACACACACATCTTACATGTAAATGCCAGAATTACAGAGAAAAGCAATGCATCTGTCATTAACATAGGTGCAAATGCATTTTCCTAAGAAATACAACATGCATATTTAATATAAAGCACAAAGTCTTGATACTAATTGATCACTGATGATTAGATGTTATTAAATGGTCATCCGAGCAGCTTGTAATTAGGTAATTAATGTTAGTAAGCGTACAAATCTCTGTCTTTCGTTACAGATCAATGATTTGCCAGATTTCCTCAGCGGACAGGATCGTGAACGATCCATGCATATCCGTGTTGTTCATACCGCAAAGGATCCTGGGAAAAAGAGCCCAAAACCCATAGGATCCCTTCAGAATGAGCCATCATTTCCATTGCGAGGACGTAACTCGAGTGCCCGTCACTCTCTGGAGGGTAAAGAAGCTTATTAATTCAATCAGGAATGAGTTATTAATCAGAAATTAATTAACCGTTCACAAGTGGCCGATGAAAAGCCTGACTGCATAACTGCTGGCTATTATTTGAGTCCCTGGACAGTGTGAAGTGAAGCTGTACAGTATGTGTGTTAATCCGTGAGCTGTGAGATGAAGCAGCTTAATTACCATTAATCACATCCAAAATAAGTTTTTGTTTAAATTTTTATGTATATTTATTATGTATAAAGAAAGACACACACATAGAATTTATGTTTTGAAATATTCAATCAATATCAATATAACTTATACATATAAATATATTTAATATATAAAAGTAACATTTTTACATGCATTGGTGTGTATTTATACATACTAAATGTACACACACATATATATTATGTAAACAAAAACCTTCATTTTGGATGCGATTAATCACAATGAATCATTTGACAGCACTAAAAAAAATTAAAAGCAATCACCTTGTAATAACAGTCAGATGTATAAATGTAAATGTACATGTCATCTGAACTCGAGAATGCAGTAACAGTGTTTTGTGCTTCTGCAGGCGTGAGTCCCCGTGAGTCCTCCAGCTGGAGAATCTCTCCCACATCAATGAGGTACAGTGTTAACGGCCTCACACGAGCATCACAATGAGCCTTTCTAACGCTTTATCTCCAGCTCGCAGCTTTTACTGCCTCTCACAGCCAGCAGACTCGTTTGCTTAGCAACTCCAGCCGAAGCCATCATATTAAACTACAATCAATGCAGAGATATTCTGAATCCCGCTGCTCTGTTCCTCACGGGACGTTCCTGTGTTGTGCTTCGCTGCTTAGAAACTACATTGATTGAGTTCTTGGCTGTGCTAAGATATCATAGATATCATATATATCATAGATTTAACGGTTCAAAGGTCTTGAGGTTTTATCCAGTGATGTGCAACAGAAAGCATTTGTTTAAAGGAGTCATACAAAGCCGATTTTCCACAATATGATTCTTTAGGGTCTTAACGGTTTGTAATATAGAGTGTTTTAAAATTTTTCAAAGATAGTGTAAAAAAATGCTAATTTTACCCTGTCAAAAACAGTTTTTTAGAAATCACTCTGTTCTGTGTACTTCCCCTTTAAATCTTCACGAGCTCCGCTGACCCCGCCCCTCTTTTCCGAGGTGCTCTCGGATGATCTTTTTTTAGCCGTATTCATCGTGAAACTTGCTAATTAGCACATTATTAGGAAGCAACAAAACACCTCAATCTCTTAGGAGTCCTGCTTGTCTTTTTTTTTAAAGTTGTACATAATACAAGGATTATTGGTATGTTTTGCCATTTTTTGGCAATTATGTGTAAGGGTGCTGAGTGAAAGTAAATACCAAATGTATTTTTTTCCAGAGTATTAAGTAAATAAAGGACTGTGCTGTGTCCAAATAAGAGTTAATTTTTTACTAAAAGAACTACTGTATGAGAGAGACCCTGTACCCACAATCACTGTACTGTTGTCCTGCATAATTCATATACACAAAAAGTATTGTGTAAGGCGCAGTGGGCGCTCTAATGATGACAAGATGAGGGACAAACAGGGCCGTTTAGACTGAAACGACTTGGCAAAATGTAGCTGTGAGTGTTTTCTTGAATAGTGAATGAAATTCTGGAGATTTCTGATGGCTTGTGATAAACAGTAGAGATGGGTGACCCGACTAAAGGTCTTGACCCCACTAAAACACAGCGATAATGTACTTGTGTAGAATTGCATAGCTGACATTCAGGACCATGTGTCTCCACCCACGTCAAGCTCTTTTTTAAAGGGGTCGTATGATGTTGCTAAAAGAACATTATTTTGTGTGTTTGATGTAATGCAATGTGTTTATGCGCTTTAAGGTGCAAAAAACACATTGTTTTACACATACTGTACATTGTTGTTACTCCTCTAAGCCCTGCCTCCTGTAACGAGTTGATTTGTAGAAAGCTTATCGTTCTAAAAAAGTGAGGTGTGCTCTGATTGGTCTGCTATCCAGTAATTGGCGGAATAGCGCAAGCATGTGGAATAAATGTTACGCGTCCCCGCGCTATGACACCAAAATCCAGTGGAGACATATATATATATATATATATATGTATGTATATGTATATATATGTGTATATATGTCTATGTATGTGTGTGTATGTATATAACTTAATTATACAATCATAGTTGATTGAGAAACAGCAGCAGCACAGCTTTGGCTTCACCGTCACTACAGGTTAAATGAAAATATTATAGCGACAGTTTGGTGATTTAATTAATATATTTTTCTATTATCGCATGACAAGTTAACCCATGTCGAAATAAACACTATTAAAAGAATTGAGTGCAATAGAAAGCACCGTCTTTCTTAACGCTGTCATGCAAAAGGAGTCAAAAATCGATTCCTGAGCAATCGATGT
>JAUCMU010000080.1:1411727-1433220 GCA_032275025.1 Enteromius treurensis
CTCAGTATTCTGGTGATTGGGATCGCTGGGTGACGTGAAGGGAGGAGTCAGGTGTAGAGTCTGGCGTGGATGTTACACTTGTTTTATTTTATTTTATTATAGTTTTTATAAATATTTTGCAATAGTTTTTATTTTGATTCTATCCATTTTTATTTTTATTTTAGTGAAAGTTTTAGTGATTTTGTAGCATGTTTTTATCTTTTTGTTTGTTTTTATCTCTATACTCATTTTTATGTATTTATTTTTATTCCAGTTTTATTTTTATTTTAAGTTTTCCTTTCCAACTTGGTAAAAATCATTTTTACAAATACTGTATTTTATTTATATTTAACATTTAATTTATTTCAAGATGTTTTTATATGATTTTCATTTTAGTTAACCATAATAGCACTGGTTGCCATGTCATAACATACAAAAAAATATTTATTATATTATTAATTTAATATTAATATAATTATTAATAATACCATTAATTGTATATGGTTATTTAAATCAAGTCTTCACCCAAATAATAAATCTGTCAACAATTACTCGCCAAACCTGTATGAGATCATAAAATAATATTTTTTGAGATATTCTTTAAGTATGTGGTTAAGTAAAGAGTTTCTGGTCCTCATTGACTCCCACAGTACTTTTTCCATACTATGGATGTCAATGGCTGCCGGCAACTGTTCTTCAAAATATGTTCTTTTATATTTAGCAAAAGAATGAAACTCATACAGGTTTGAGAACAGCATGAGGGTGGGAAAATGATGACAGCAATTTCATTTTTGGGTGAACTGTTATATCTCTTTAAAATTTTAATCACCTTGACTTGCCCTAAACATCCAAATATGTTTGTCTGTTCTAGTGATGGTGGTCTGGAGGAAGAAGAAGGCAGCGTCATTCCGAAGAGACGTTCAGCTTCCTGTCCGAACCCGGATGTGTTGTCTCTGGCGGTGTTTGACACGTCTCCTGCTCACTCCCCCTGCTCCAGCGCTCTGATGAGGAGAACTATGGCTGAGGAGAAAGAGGAAGAGTTACACCTTTATTCTGTGTCTCCGTCATCACGCATATACCTTCACCTGCAGAGCTCCTGGAGCAGCTACATCATAGTAAGTGTTTGTGGAGTCTGTTTCTACTCGCTCTGTGTTTAATGGCCAACATTCACATTTATTTCACATTTGACCATTGTTGCATGCAAGTAATACACATATATTGGAAGTCTATGCAAAGTATTGCAGTATATAGGTTTAGGGTAAAAGTCTGTTTGAAATCCAAATTGTATATATATATATATATATATATATATATATATATATAATGGTTTTTTTTAGCTTACATTGGTGTATTTGTGGTAAACTAATCTGTGTAAGTCAATCCACAAAAAAATTGTTTTGAAACTTTTGAAACTTCTGTTTCACTCAGCTTTAAAATTGAAAGGCTTAAATAAAATACTTTCACTGTTTTAAAAAGTAAAGTGAGGAAGTACTGCTAAAAAAGATTTTAATTGCAAGTAATGACAAAATTATTTTTAAAAAATTGAGGGAGGTATTGTTATTAAAACATTGTTGTTAAAAATAATATAAAAATGATTCTATCTAAATTATTCTCTTAATTATTTTTTACTAGTTATAGTAGTTTGAATCTAATGAAATTTTGTTGGGTAATGACCTTGCCATTAAAAATTTTATTATTTTTAAAATATTAATAATAAATTGTTATTATTATTAACCTCAAAAATAATAATTATTGTTGTTAAACATTTTAAAAACCAAAACGGATTCCCTTATTTTTAAGATAAATAAAATGTTATTCATGATCTAAAATAAAATACATTAATAAAATTATATCTATATACTTATATCATTTTAAGGTTTGAATATAATTACATTTTTGGGGGTTTGGCAAGATTTTTTTTTCAAATATTGATCACAAAGTATTAATTTACTATTATTATTATTATTATTATTATTAAATTCATATTAATAATTAAAAACAACACTGCTTCCCTTATTTTTTAAATAAATAAAAAAATATCCATAATACAACATAAAATAAATATTGCAGTCTTTTCCCTTTCCCCCTTCTTTATTATAGATCTTTAATTTGCCCTACAAAAATATCTTTAATAGCATGAAGGTTAAAAGCAAAGTACTAAAGTATTGCTAAAAGGATTATTTTGAATGCTTTATAGATAAGATAGCACATTATTGCATGGACCGATAAAGAAAATGTTTTGGAATAAACATAAAAGCTGTACATTTCCACTTTTAAACCCACTTTTTTATAGCGATCAACTCTGATGCTGGACCCAGTGTACAGGGAGAGATGTGGCATGTCCTCCTCTTCTCCTCAGAAACGGAAATATCAGAAGACCAGGTACTGCGTCTCTCTGACTGAACTGTTTCTGTGTGTGGGCAGTGTAAGAAGGTGTCTGCTGATGTGTTTTTCAGCTGGGAACGCACGTGTCAGTTGTTCGGTCAGTTGAGTGGAGAGCTGCTGCAGGAGAACAATAGCCTGGAGAGTCTGTATTTACTCCTGCAGGAGCTGCACACGGCCACGAACCGCAACCCCACCATCAAAAAACTCTTCTGGAGGGTAACGTGCAGCTGTCTGTATTCACATGTTCACTGCTCATCCACAAATGAAAAATTCACATCCTCACAAAATCCTTTTTTTTTTGCTCCTCAGTCACCGGACCTTTATCCTTTCCTGGTGAAAACACTGTCTGAAAGCTCTCAGGTCGGCCAGGAGGGAGTTCACACAGCCGACAGACTTCTGTAAGCCTGGACCACAAAAACAGTCATAAGGGTCACTTATTAATACAATAATATAATTCAGCTTTCTTTAAATGTCGTTCGATAGAACAGGACAATATTTGCCTCAGACACAATTGTTTGAAAATTATTTAAATTATTAAATGCATATTGCTAAGTTTTGATATATTTACTGTAGGCAAATATCTTTCCCTTATATCCTGATTTTTTGACATAAACGATGATCTGTAGATTGTATTGTTTGGAAAACATTAGGAGCAAACATTCTTAGCGTTATGTTTATGTAATGTTCTTAGGACTCAACATAGAGATCAACATTTTCGGAATGTTCGTGTGAGGTTATTTGAATTTGAGGATTATTCAAATATATTTGTAACATTTAAACAATGTTCTAAAACTGGAGATCTTTTTGGAATAATGAAAATGTTCTACTGATATTTTTACATTTCAGTCCCATATAACAAGCTAAACGTTCAGTGTTTATAGGATTTACAGCTAAATGTTCTCAGGTTGAAATTTTTTAACTTCAAACCTATTGCAGAGCGCATTTTATTGATCATTGCTGTAGGTTTTTTGTCTGAGGATGTTAAGACAAAGACGTGTCTCTCTGTCTGCAGGCTGAGCACTTTGGTGGTTCGGATATTAAGCCTGATGTTCAGGGAAACAGAGATCGAAGCGGCGAGGCTCAGCATGCTGACGGCCAAACAGTGAGTGACTCTTCCTCTCCAGTAACACTAGTAAATATATTATACTTATTTCCTACCTGGTCTCATGGCATAAATGTACCTGGGTGCACTTTTTAGCACGGAATACGTAACAATAAATACATATAACAGCAGTTTCCAAAAGAAATGAACATTAGCGACAGTCCCCGGATATTTAACGTAATAATAACACAGCAATACGTACCTATATCAACGTAATACAAATGTGCCAGGATTCACGTATTGTGTGACCTGTGTTTTAGCTCCACCCAGTGTACATTACTGCATTGAAACGCGCAGTAAGGCATGTACAAACGGTGTTGCACAAAAAGAACCCAGAGGTACATATTTTTATGAGACCAGGTTGCTTGTTTCTCTGAGCAATGGCTGCTTTGTGACGCAGGGGAGCTCTTACAGAGAACATGCTGCTGGCTTTAGTGTGTGATCCAGATCCCCAGCTGCCACACTCCACTAACGGCTCCAGATCTTCACTTAATAAGGTATAAAAGATAGTCCATAATAGACTAAATGAAATGTTTTGTTGTTATAGAGTCACTTGCTTCCCAGGTGGAAAAGATGAAAACGTTCTTTTTCCCCCAGTCTTGTTTATGATCAATTAATGTATGATAATTAAAAGTAATGAATGATAATGAGGTGTCTTTGTGCTGCAGCTGCAGCATCTGAAAGCAGATTATCTGGATGCAGCCTCTGCGCTGCTGTTTGAGGTGGTTGTGTTCTGTCAGGAGGTGAGCAGCATTAAACCATCTATCTATAAATATATATATATATATATATATATATACGTTTAAAAATATTAATTCTTTTAAATGAAATCATAAATTTGATCAAAGTCTTCTGCTCAAGAAAGCTGCATTTATTTTATATAAAAAATGTTATAAACAGTAAAAAGCAGTATAAATACAGTATATAATATTGCAAAATATTATTACAATTTAAAGTAACTATTTTCTATTTGAATATATTGCAAAAAAAAAATTTTCTCTAATCAAAGCTGAATTTTCAGCATCATCCCTCCATTCTTAAGTGATCCTTCAAAAAATCTTTCTAATATACTGATTTACTGCTTAAGAAACATTTTATTATTATTATTATTATTATTATTATTAGCAAATTTGGAAAACAGCTTTTGTGGTTTATTTGCATTATTATTATTATTTATATACTGTCAAACTATTAATTGTGATTAATTGGCATCAAAAATAAAAGTTTTTGTTTACATAATATTTGTGTGCACAATATATAATGTACATGTACATTGTAAAAAAAAAAAATCTGAAATATATGCCTTTGATAATCCTTTTCAAAATATATACTGTATGTGTGTGTTTTTTTATATACATAAACACACACACACACACACACACATATGTTATGTAAACAAAAAAACTTTTTTTTAAATGTGATTAATCATTTGACAGCTATGATGTACTGTATACACATATATAATGCTACTGAACTCATTTGTGGCTCGTAGGCTAGTCGCACACCTGCTCTGGGACATTTCCTCACCATCGGCTGGGTGTTTCGCTTGCTTAAACCACATCCATTCTTAGTAAGTATCCGTTTCACTTGCAAGCATGCTTGCATGAATGCACATGATTAGCTTCCCTGTCAGAGCGAGTGTTTGAATGTAGGTCTTGTTCGCTCTCTGGCAGCTTCCGTTCATGGGCTATCAGGCCCAGCAGCTGGTTCTGGTTCTGTCTGGGCCTCAGGATCCTCTCGGCCCGTCTCAGGCGGTTCTCCTGTTCCAGCGCTGCCGGGTTTTGTTAGCCTGTTTGCAGCACAGCATCAGTCTCAGCAAGTACATCAGGACGGGCTTCAAAGAGGAGTTCAGGTTCTTCATGAGCTTCATCAGACTCAATTGTCATATTTTTTATTAAATTAATTAATATATTTTTCTATAATATATTAAAACATTTCAACCGAATAATGCCCTGGCCCCGCCCATGAAAAACATGTATATCCTCTTATATTTCATAAAGCCTATTGACTGTTGATAGATGTGACGCTGGGGTATTTTTGTAGCAATAGCCAAAATTATACTGGATGGGTTACGATTATCATATTGTTTTCTTTTATGCCAAAAATCATTAGATATTAAGTAAAGATCATGTTTCATGAAGACATTTTTTAAACATCCTACTATTAGTAATATGCAATGCCAAGAACTTGGACAGCTTTAAAGGCAATTTAATAATAAAAATAATTGGACAGCTTTAAAGGCAATTTTCTTAATATTTAGATTTTTTTCGCGTATTAAACGAATCACTGATTCAAAAAAGTTTTTTTTTTATAGTATTGTTGTATTTTATTTTTTTTATATTTTGTCATCATTTACTCAAACTCAAAACTTTCTCATTAAACATTAAAACAGCTTTAAATAGTCTTTTGTGTGTATTTTCGAAGCAAAATGTAAAGTATATTAATAAATTAGATCAATTAATCGACACTTCATGTAATTAGCCTAATTAGATTACAAATGTTAACTGACAGCCCTAATATTAATATATTTTGTTTTGTATAGGTATTATGTGAAGACATCTGGGCTGGAGGACAAACTGCCCCATCACTACCCCATCAGTCAGCCTGCCCAGCACCTTCTTTCCCAGCTCCTCAGTCTCGTTCTCCAGACACCTTAAGCTCCGGCTCTTTCTCTTTCTGCTCCTCCGGGATTCATTTATTGTTTTGTTTTTTTATAGATAGATGTGGAAATATGCCTTTGAATGAACATGCTGCACTTTAAGATTCCGTTCAAGTGTTATATTGTGTCTTATTATGTTTTGAGCAGAGACTGTGGGGTTTTACTCTGCCTTTGTCTACACTCAGGATTATTATCACTGTAATAAAATATTGAAAATTTGATGGAAATCAATGCAGAGCACATATGATATAACATAAAACATATTCAAATATTTATTGAATCATGAACATAATATGCACTTTTTAATGAACAAATTCAAGTTTGGCAGGCCACTCTGATATATCACAATATTATAACATGAACCTATGAATATGAACCTTTTTCGTGTTATTATGTTGTACTGTATCTAAATCCACTGCTACTGATGCACTTGTTTGTTTTGGTGGGTTTTTGTTTGAATGCACTTTTTCTGTGTAAGACTGTAATGATTTTCAGGAACTCTATACCTCAAAGCCTCAAATTAAAAGTATCAATATTAATAAATTTACATTTTCGTCTGTGACATTTTTGCATATGCAAAAAAATAAACTGCAAGTGTATGTAAATGCAGCACTTACTCTGTGAATATAAAAAGTATTTTATGTGCAACGCATAGAATTACAATTTTCAAAATGTGTTTGTTATTGCATAAATTACAGCTTGACTGGAAGTAACACACATTAAAAATATTGAGTGATATGTAACCTGTTACACAAAGGTTTTTAAGGTTACAAAATATAAAAATGCTATAAAACTTCATAAAAGACAAATACGATTTACAAAAAAAGCCCTAGATATTTATTTTAATTTTATACATTTATTTAACTTAAAATTATTTTAACATAATATATTCAGTGGTTTTTCTTTATTTCCCTGTTAGAGGTATGCGAATTTCAAATATGTAACCATTAATATTTTTTTTTATGGATTTTCATATTTTTTTATTCAAAATCTGGGTCTGGGGCAATAAAATTATTAATCAGCCATACGTAAATGTGCATTTGACATTTGTATAGAAAAGCTTTAATAAAACCTATAATTTTTATTTTAAACTATACGTAATAAAAATAATTTTGAATAAATAAATAAATCAATAAAATACCCACCGCTGAAGACGCGAACGTATGACAGGAGTACAGAACGGGAACGGACGTTTGTTTCTACTGGGGAATGTTTTCCAAGCGCACCGGAAACAGCGTGGGGTTATTGAGCATCAAGATCTTCTGAACTTGTAAGTCGAAGTTAATCTTTAGGTTTGTCTCTTAAATAAACTGTGAAGTCGATATAGTTTATAAATCTTCGATATAGTTTATAAATCGTCGGTGTAAACGTGTCTTCTAAACGTGACTAGTCGATGTAAGTTAAGTGAATGGCGGGAGATTAACATGTGTTTCATCATTGGATTTGTCGTAGGTAGACGCAAAACAAATCTTAAATGATTAAACTTTGAAAAAGCCGAATATGACACTTTTAATGGACGCGATATAATAATATTGCATTCATTATTTAAAAATAATAATAAATAAAGAGGTTAACATGTTTTACATTGATCTACATCTGCATTGCATGATATTTTGGTCTTTTTAACTGTAGTCAAAGTTTGCTTTTATGTAATTTGTTATTTGATACCTATTTTATTCTAATAAGGCCATTTTCCCCTCTCAGTAGTGAATGACCTGTCACCAAACGTCTTAGCATCATCCGCGGATTAGAGAAGATGTTGAGAAGTGCCTCTTCACAGGTAACCAAACAACATGCAGAAGTTTTTAGGTTTGCTCATAAGAATTATTACAGGGTAACCGTTATTATTCTGTCCTGACAGATACTTAAACAGTTGGTCCGGCACATGGCTACAGATGCAAGTCTGATATTGGAGAGATGTGAGTATCTGTCCAGCACTGTATGGACTGGCTTTTGTGTGGTATTTTTGATAATTGTTCTTCATCTTTGCTTTGTCTCTTGACAGCTATTAACCGAGTGCAACTGCTTGGGCGAGTGGGACAGGACCCCGTCATGAGGCAGGTGGAGGGCAGAAACCCTGTCACCATCTTCTCCATGGCAACAAATGAGATGTGGCGGTCTGGGGAGGGAGAACCAACAACTACAGGTGAGATATTCACAGATCATATTTTTGCAATGGAGAAGCGGCCCATTTTATTTTCATTATTATTATTATTGCATATTTTGTATTATTTTATATACATAATTCTATTTTACTTTATTATTACTCATATTTAATATTGTTTGTACTTTGTGTTATATACTAGTTTTACTTATTACTATTTTTATTTATGTATTATTTCATTTTTTTTATTCATATTTAACTTGCTTTATATTTTTATAGTTTTTTTTTGTACATATAAAAAACAATACATAAATAGTAGGAATATATATTCTGTTTTCTGGATAAATTAAATATAAATGTACCTTCATAATTTAACACGATACATAATAAATAGTTGTTTTTTTTTAAGATAATTTCAAAGTATGTGGCTAACAAGCAAACTTATTCTATGTTTTTGCAGATTTTACAGGTGTCCTTTTTTTAAAAATCATAACAAAATTTATTTTTCTTTTTTTTTAGATGTCAGCCAGAAAACAACATGGCACAGAATCTCTGTATTCAAACCAGGCCTCAGAGACGTGGCATATAATTATGTAAAGAAAGGGTGTGTTCCAGATTTTTTCTTTTATAGATTTAAAAATAAAACACACTGCTGTTAACCTAGATGCAAACTCATTATTTCAGGTCTCGGATTCTTGTGGAAGGAAAGCTTGACTATGGAGAGTACACGGATAAAAACAACGTCAGGCGACAGGCAACAACTATTATTGCAGGTCATGATTCTCAACAGACTATAAATGTGTTTAATTTTAATATTTTTTATGTTTTTGCTTTAATAGTTCAAATTTGCCAAATATTATTTGTCTCTATCCACAGATAATATTGTGTTTTTAAGTGAAAAGCTGTGAGACCAGTAGTGAAGATGCCTTCCTGGACTTTAGGAACCAAAAGAAGATATTTTATTTAGTGTTACTCTGCTCACTGACATTCAACTCTGCTCATCATTTTGTCCGGTGTTGTGCCGAATTTTGACTCCCTGCCGAATTATGAGTCCCCTCGTTGAAATCAATAGTAATCCTAACCCCTCCCCCTCCCCCACACCTAACACTAAACCTACCAAAACTAGGGGAGTCATAATCTGGCAGGGGGTCAAAATTCGGCACTACACATGAAATCGTGTTGTTTGTATGATTGTGTCATGCTGTCTTATTTCCTACAGAGGGCGCTGACAGATGCACGGTGACAAATAAACACTTTCCAGAGCCATGTACTGGACTCTTTGTATAAGAAATGCTTAATTATCCCTTCTTTTTTTTAGGACTTTTCAAACCTAAAAGCATCATATTTGAAGTTATGTCTTACCAAATCACTTGTAATGTCATGCTAATGTTCATTAATAAATGTAATAGTTTGTCAGTAAAGAATCTGTTGTGAGTACTTAAGCCATCCTTGTCTTATATGATGTGACGTAAAGGGTACAAGAAACACCTTGTGGTTTCAGAAATTTTAAGAGTTAACTTCTGAAACTGAGAACACCGCAGTTTCATTTCTTTCTCTTGTTTTTCAGTCGTGTCCCATTTGTTTGTGCGCGTTTTTCCCATCGTGTTATAGTCGTTTAGTTGCATTTTTTTTTTACCTGTTTTGCTTAGGCTCCAGAATGTACTACAGGTATCTTAAATGCACTTGTAAAAAGATTACCTTTTAAATGGTATTTAAACACAACAGGACCAGAGGCGGTGCACAGAGTTTGGGACTCTTGGCTTTATACGGTTTGTTAAGAGATTATGCGGAGTCGCCTCTGATTGAAGCAGTTTCACGTCAATCATACATTTGCGTTCTCTCATTGGTCAGACGGGCTGTCCGTCTTCTGTGAATTTCCGTACTCCCTGAGTGAGCTTTAAATGCAACAGACAATCTGATTGGTCGCCACATGGATTCCAAGGGCGGGGCATTGGATAGAACAGTTTAGCATTTTTAAGGCGAATATGCGTAGTGTTTACAAACAGCGTAGGAAAACAGAAACTTCCTGATAAGTGCATATAATAATACTTGCTTGAAAACATCGGAACTGTTTTCTGGAAGTATCACAGTCCACAAACAGTCCTTTGTAAACAAATTTTGCAACTCCCATCATTTCCCCGCCCCAAATTCCAGCTCGCCTGTGAAGGGGCGACATTTCTCAAGGAAGCTGAGAGGAAAGTTCCGACAACACTGGCGACAGACGCGAAACTTATACCCAACTTTGCGCTGACAACACAAGATTCACCTCGAATCGTGACCTGACGGATACGCTGACAAATTTCCACAAAATCGTCGTTGAAACGACGCCGCGCGCGAGGGTTTACTACAGACGCAGATCGAGGTATGGAGATAATGGATAGCGGAGAAACGTTTCTACAATGGGACAAAAATCTCAGTGAATTGTCCGAACCCGGGGATAACGACATTTTATACAGCACTGTAAGTAGACATCTTTCCTATAATGCCCGTGGCAGCATTGCCTTCTTCACTTACACCTAACGTTAACGTTACATAGCATGTTTTGATGTGTTGCAACTAGTGTCAGATCACCCAAAATGCATATAAAGAGTATAATACAAGTTTTTAATTGACGCGAAGGCTCTATATGAGTCTGTCAGACAACTATGTGCCTTTGGGTTCCACTTGGCTCCAAGGGATAAAGTTCAGATGGTGCAGTCATCCAGTGACTGTATCTTGCTTAAGCAGTGCCACACAAAGCAATGTAGATAAGTTTAGCCCGTTAGGAAAAAGTCAGAATATAGTGTTCAAAGCCTTAAAGAGTTGCTGCAGGTTATGTAATAATAGGGTTGCGTTCCAACTTCTGCTCAAAGGGGCCTCTACTTGCTGCCTAATTAGGGGGTTCACAGTTGGGTAGTTGGTGCATAAAGATCCATGTACTTTTTTGTTGATTCCACATAAAGAATTTAGCCTAAAATGTACACAAATGTGTCAAGGAAAGTGTATTTTGGTCTCATGTCTGTATTTTTTCCCTGTAAATGCTGGACGGAAGTGCTAGTGTCTTTACACACAACTGTGTAATGCTGCTCAGAGGTAGAATGAATGCATTTACACGGATGGAAATATAACTGTATGCTTTGATACTAGGGTCTGAATGCTTTTTAAAATTCAGCATTTAAAGTCATGTTTAAATTTATGGCCTTCACTGATGAACAGCACATCCAGTGAAGTTAATTCCAGATGTGTGCCATATTACGAGCGGTTTCTTGGTCGACATCCCAATTAAATTAGCAGACACGGCACATAATGCCTTTCCAGATGGCATGAAAGCCAGCGTTGGAGGTGCAGCAGTTTCATAGCCCAACAGTATCAGGGCGGTAACGTACACTTTCAGAAGAACTATATATGCTTTG
Organism: Enteromius treurensis; assembly: GCA_032275025.1. NCBI lineage: Eukaryota > Metazoa > Chordata > Actinopteri > Cypriniformes > Cyprinidae > Enteromius > Enteromius treurensis. The sequence goes on from JAUCMU010000080.1 coordinate 1,423,349, forward strand.
TAAAGGTTGTGAAGGGTTCATATTCTCCTTCACCTTTAGAACAGAACGGGGTCTTTGTTTGAGGGTCCCATCGGCCCTCTCTAAACACATACACACTCCCCCACCTCATGGGTCTGTATATGCCGGTTCTCCTCACTTTTACTTTCGGCTCCCCAGGGTTTGTTGACATGGAATTCCACACAACAATGCAAACCGTTCTCAGTTAGAGAGAAAAGAGCTTGCTTTGTGGGTTTTTCCTGTTGCATATGTCTGTTATCGTTATGCATGTTGCATGTGGGCTGTTTCCTTCTGCATTATAATTCATCTGCGTTGTCATTGCATACCGGTTGACTTTCTAAATTGAAATTACGTTCTTATTTTATGGCATTAGGGTGATATTTAGGGTAATGTTTAACCGACAGATAACCTCATAGTTCCTTAGATAATTTATTGCATTAAGAAATTCCTTACACTGAAAGTGTAAGTTCTACTGAAGTGGAGATTCTTAGCTTGGGTTGGAAATCTACATATAAATAGATACATTACATGAAAATAGATTGTATTTGAGGTGTTTTCTTTTCACTGTAGTCTAAAACAACACATTATGAACAAACGGTGCAAAATCTGAACGTTTATGCCAGAAGGGTCTTGACTTCATGCATGTATTTTGCTGAACGATCTCATTTAAGGAATGCAAACATGCCCTTTTTATGACTTAATAGGCCTGGTAATTGTGATTATGTCTTTATTCATTGTCAGCTTTCTATTGGGAAGAACTTGTATAGAGGGTGTGTGTTAAAGCCTTCCTGTATAACAGGGTTTTTTGTCACTTACTCTTGAACTAAAGTCTCAACAGTCATTTTTCAGGTGGTTTGAAATATTAAAAATAACCCAAGGCTCATTCTGCGCTTCAGGACTGGGGTTGAGGAGATGCTGAGGGGAGCAGTTAGGCTGTCATGCTCAGCATTTCTTAGTGCTGATAATCACAGCGACACGATTAGCCTGGAAAGCACATTATCTCATGCAGACCTTGCCTTGTGGCAACCAGATGTACTTTCCAGCCCCAATCCAGAAACCAGAGCAAATATGAGGAAAGGCATACCCTTGTGCACTAACCTGTTTGTTAATACTTCAATCAGCTGTAGTAGATCATTGCTTATTTGCATATGTTTTGTATCAGTAGCTCTCATTTGTCCTAGCTGATGGTTTGATGTTATGATCAGCTGATAACACAGTCAGGTCAGTGACCGAATCGTTGTTCAGGGAAGTGGGGTTTAAAGAAAGCGCATTCATAGAAATCAATCAGCCTGATCTATTGCTGATACACTACTTAATTATTATTACTCATATTAAGTATGGGTCATTGTAACCCAGAGTTTTTTTTGGGTTTTTTTTCCTAAAGTAACTAGACTAAATCGGAACCGCGGTTTCTAGTGAACTAGGTTTGGGTGATTTTTATCAGGTTATACTGTACTACAGTTAGAGAGTTGGTTCTACCGGTTGCACTGTACAGCATCTACATATTATTGACACATGACGAAGACGGATGGATTAACATGAGAATACAAAGCGGGATGTGTCCCAGACAAGTCAAAGCATGGGAGGGCCTGTTATTAAAGTGTGGAACACGAAGCTGAGTTTAGTTGTTTACGGTGATGGCAAATTTGCTGCAATAAAATAGAAGTGGTGTGGTTGGCATATATCAAATCACCTTCAAATATAGCTCATCTAATCATTCGTTTTAGAATTTATTGCTAGCTTTTTGATATTTTTCTTAGAAAGTGTTTTTGCATTAATGCCAGGCTTACCTTTTTGTTATGCATTACATTATAAATGCTACATAACATATTAATCAGCTTTTCATTAAGTTTTCATTTGTGATTAACATAAGATAAACTGATCACGTATAAAATTATATACTCTGACTAATATATATATATACATGTATGTGTGTGTGTGTAGGCTACATTCCTTCTAGACCACACACACAATTAGTGATGTTAAACACTGGACTGATGTGGATATCTTAAAAAAATAAGTGGTCTATCTTGACTGTAGGGGTTGTGTGTGACTATAAACACAGAGCAGGAGTCTGGCTTCACATTTGTGCTTTTTTAGCTTTGTATTTTTAAGGTCTTGTGGGGCTGAAAATGCCTGAAAGATTTTGGATAGCTTTACATACTAATTTCTGCTATTTTATAGGACGTGCACAACATTTATATATATATATATATATATATAATTTCTTTAATAAATTATTATAAAAATAATAGTTTAAAAACCCAAACTAAGATGGAAAGAAAAATGTTATGCATAAAAAACATATTAGTTATTTAAAAATAAATGTTAACTGAAATACAATAAAATAAAGTATGAATTTGAGCTAGTTGCCAATGCGACATTTATCATTAATTTTTTTTTACTTAATAAATAAAAATTTAATAAATAAACATTTTAAAAGCAGTATATTTATCTAAAATTAATAGCACAAAGCATTTTTTGTTTCTTGAATTAAAATGAATGTTATCTGAAATATAAAAAATATAAAAAAATCTTTATTTCAGCCAAAAAAAAAAAAGTATTTAATTTGTCTTGATTACAAACAAATTAAAATCACAACATATTTACTGAAATTGCAAAATTTTAAAAACTGATTAATTATAAATAATGATACTAAAATAACTTTTTGATATTAAAGTTCTCATTTTCATTATGATATATATTGCGAGAATTAATTGTTATTAAAAAATGCAGCCAGCAAAAAAACAACTAGCAACAACCCTAGCAATCGTATAGCAGCGTACTGAAAAAAAGTGTTTTTGTACATATAAATAGACACTGATGATTCAGATCAGGTCAGATTATCGACAGCATCCTGCTCTTTAAAATGTGTGTGGTCAGTGCACAGCATGCCAGGGCAGCCTGATCTTATGTTCCTGAGCTCTCTGACATTTTGATAACATTTGTCACTCAGGAATCATGTGGTGTTTGATGACTGGAGGTTTAGGGACGGAGGCGTGAGTCGGCCTGTAGTGAGGAACCCTCTGTGCTCCGTCTTCTCCTCTCTGCTTTCTGTGGGACGGGTGGACACAGACTCAGCCTGTTCTCTGAGAGGGCAGGGCTTTCGTCCGTCGATCTTGCAGGCTGCATCATTCTGCGACACACATTCTTGCACTCTTGATCTGAAAGGATGGTTTGTGTGAGCTGCAACTTGAGCCTGAATCTTGGCTTAGGATACACACATTCATTACTCATTACCTTCTTCCAATTTATTCATCACCATCTTGCGGTTTCACTCAGTCGTTCTAAATGCCTCCTGGAGGCTGAATCTCGTTGTAAATCAAACAATGTATTTTTGCCGGTGAAGAAGTTGTAGTGGAGGTGCTGTGATGCAGTAAAGGTTATTAGCTTTGGGAGTATAACATTGCATGAGAAACTCTTTTTTTTTTCTTTTCTTTTTTTCTTTCTGTGATAACAAAGCCACTGATTCTTTTAGTAAGTTATGACTTTGAAAGCACAGTATATACTGTATATGTATGTATGTGTGTATATATATATATATATAAATGTTTTACTTTTTTAAATATTACATTTTAAAATATTAAATATACAAATAATTTTTAAGTTTACAAACTTATATTAAATAATATGAGTAAATAATATTTAGATTTTATTTTTAAAAATAGCATTAAATTATATTTTGCATGGACAAAATAAAGTACTTTACTACCTTTTTAGTAAATATGTTACTTCTTTAATTCACTTATGAAATTACATTTGAATTGTAATTATTTTTGAAAGTTTGAAGCAAAAATGACTAAAAATGTGTTTAAATACATCCAATTGTTTTATATAGTTTTAGTAGAATTGAGCAAAGTTTATTTAGGAAAATCCAGTAAATTAAATACTTTTTTGGCATCTTTTTATTAAAATATTCTTACTTTTATTATTTTATAAAAATGTTTTACTTTTATTATACAGACTAAGAAACCAAACAATCAGATATTAAAATAAATAGTAAGTCTGACTCAAAACAGTAAGACATATTCTCTGTTTGGGATACATTTCTCTCTGTATTTTCATTTAGAGCCACCACATTATTTTTTGTGCTGATCAGTAGCATGTTATAACGGTATACATCCCTCATTTACACCATTGCTGCATGTGTATTTGACATGCAGGGCGTCTTTCACTCCATTCAGTCAGAGTTTTCCTGTTCCTCCCCTCAAAGAGCAAACAGATTAGTGATCAAGTGTTTCCAATCAATCCAGATTTAATTTTATTTGTTATCCACTGTCACCACATGATTACATCCAGCGTCCATTAAGGTCACTATTGGCCAGGTGTTGATTCGAGTGGAGTCGTTTCCTGAACCCCCAGAGCTTCAGATTCCCTAAACGCTCACTGTCTGGGGGAAGGGAGGATGGGACGGCCCCGAATCTGCAGGACATGTTTGGTCATGTTGTAAATTAGCAGTAGAGTCAGTCGCAGAATTAGTTTACTTGCCCTTAGGCCATACAAAATTACTTTTTCCCCCCTTCAGTAGAACAGTAAAGAAGATTTTTAGAACAAACTCTTGTCTTTAGTTGTTCATACAATGACTACTGTCACTTTGACCATCAAAAAAGCATTTACAGGCACCACAAAATGTCTGAATGCACTAGTTTGCAGAAAATAATCAGATGTCTTTGCCTGAGGCTCTGGTTTAAAGGTAAAAATGTTGTAAATAAAGTTCAGTTTCTCTTCGTAAGATCTCAATATTTCACCAGGAGTCATGGTATATATTAATTTTGTCTTGGATGCATACTTTTGTGACTATAACTGCTGACTAGTGCTGTCAAACAATTTATTGCATCCAAAATAAAAGTTTTTGTTTACATAATGTATGTGTGTGTACTGTGTATACTTATTATATGTATATATATATATATATATATATATATATATATATATATATGAACACACACACATGCATGTATGTATATATTTAATTTATTGTTACTTTTATATATGATATAAATTTATATGAAAAAATATATTTCAGTAAATATTTTTTTTAAATATAAGCTGTATTTATATATTCATAATAAATACATATATTATGTAAACAAAAACTTTATTTTAGATGTGATTAATGCATCAATCTGACTTGCATTTCATGTTTAACCAAGGCTAAAATCTTCTTTTACTGTTCTACTGAAGAAAACGTCAGCTACATCTCAAACGGCCTGAGGGTGAGTCAATTTACAGGAAGTTTTCGTAATTGGGGGGGAACTATCCCTTTAAGACCTCTTTCAGTGAGTTAAGCTGAAGATGTTACGCATTACATGCTTCACTGTTGCACACAAGAACCAGGCCAACTCAAAACACTTGGAGAAGTGACTCATGGAAAACGTGAAGGACTCCTGCTGGTATTTGTCTCAGCACAACTGAGATCTTCAAAGTGAACTTCAGGATAAGGATACGAAACTTTTCCCAGACTGATGTTATTCTCCGTTTAGATTGTCCACTCAATGGGACTTTACAAAGAATTTTATTTCAAATTAGTATCCACAAGCTCTCTGCTTTTTCCAAATCTTGAGCGTCTCACAACAATTCATGGAATTTCACTCTAGCTTGTTGATTATTTATGAGCAGATTATTATTACTTTAACCTGCTTAATGACGTAGTTACTGGAAGTTGAGCTGTTTCGATTCACGACAGCATTGCAGGCACACATTAAACTCTAAACAAATGTCCTGTATGGCAGGTTCGCTCTGTATTTGGGTCAAAGAGACCCTTGTAATCCAGCTTAATGTCACTTAGCATTGGCTCCTGTCCTTGGAATACCACTTAATAATGAGACATTTCATGTACAGCAGCATTCGAAGAGATCCGTCAACCGTGCTGGAATTGTTCCTGAGGACAAAACATTCTGGTTTTCCTCAAGTCTGCAGCGCTCTAGTTCAAAATAAATTGATTTTTAGTGGCTAATATGAGTGAGTCAGATCCACCGGTGTGTAAAGTACAATGTCCAGCCTCATCAGCGCTGAACTTTGTCTCCTGTGAGCTGGTCTTTCCTCACATCTGTTTTGCTGCTCAAGGGTTGCGTCATCTGTCCACGTTTGGCTTATAAACTTCCTCTTCCTGCGCACACATTCACGGCCCCCTTGAGAGGATAAAAAATTACAGGCCACTGTCTGAATCCACCAACACCGCTCCCAGCGTTTCTGTCATCACAACTCTCTGAGTCTCCGCAGCTCCGATAACTATTCGGATCCTCCAGCTGGGCAAAAACTCAGAAAGAGTCAAATTTCAGTATCCTGCCCCCAGTGAGACCACATGTACTATACACCCATCCAAACTACAGACAAAGAAGCCTTCACTCTCAGAATCAACCCAGCTGGATCTCGTATTCATTGAGTAGAGCACTTCAGCAGCGATCAGCTATCTTTTATTTTACATGTTAAAAATAAAATTAAACATACTTTAATGCTGATGAAATCACGAATCAATACTTACCATCTTTGTTTTTTTTTGTTTTTTTTTTCAAAAGTTGGCATGAAAATAACCTAAACAGACACTTTTCTGAGATGATAACTCATGGGATGTAAGTGAAATACAGACTGTGCATTTCTGTTCCATTGCAGTAAAGGAACTGATCCCAGACCAGACATTATTTCTATCCTCAAACCACAGGAAACCTCACATCTGTCCTCCTCAGAGCGAACACTGTCTTCTGTCCCTCTTAGAGAGAGCAGTCGACACCCAGCAATTACCAGCAATCATCATAATCATCTCATCACACACTCAAGAGTGTCAGATGTAATTGCATATCAGCCGTGACTGATGCAGAAACGACATAATAATACAGTGACTTTGTACGGCCATAACCACGTATAAATTCATAAGGAAAGGGCTGGGACAAATGCATCCAGAAGATGACAACTATGACATCTCACTCCTGACTTTATCTAAACTGCTGTGAATTTTGCTTTTTCACGTTACATCAAGCGTTCCCCTGAAGTGGCCTTGGAACTGCTTGCTATTTTTATTCTATGGTTTTAAGCCGAAGAAGAACATTCCAGAAAAGCGGTTCTTTGCCAAATATGAAGTTTAAGTGAACTGTTTATGCAGACACACTTAATGTGTGTTTTAGGTGGACTGCAGGCTCTGTAGAAACATCTGCGACCTGCTTCCTGGCTCTCCAGACGTTTTCTCACAATGGTGAGCGCAGACGGAGCTGCTGTTGAGTAACAAACATGGAAAATGTAGGGAAAGGCATTCCAGAGCGACTTTGTCACTTGGGTTCTCAAATGGTTTCTCTCTCCTTGTTGTCTTGTGTATTGGTTTAGCTTGGTTTTCTTGTTTTTCTCTGTTTTTTTGACTTGGTTAACCTCTGAGTCAGTCCGTAATTGATCCCATATGCTGGCTTCTCTCCATTTTCAGCCCAGACTCTGCCTCTTTTCTTCCTAGTTTGCTCAGCTTGGCCTTGTTTAACTTTTTTTTTTTTTCCTGACATCTTTGCTGGCGGCTTTTTTCTGAAACTTTGTGAGCTGCCTACCTATATGCTATTTCTTTGTAGGCAGCTTTCAAACCTGCTGCCAACAACAGTAAATGATTGAAAATAACGCAGTGCCATAGTTCATTTGCAATTGTAAAAGATGTTTTTTGCAGGACTTAAAAGGTCTTAAATTAGTCTTAGTTTGCCCTTTGATATTTGCTAAATATATTCTGTATATGTGTGTTTTATATATACATAATAAAAATACACAGTACACACACAAACAAAACTTTTATTTTTGATGCACTAAATTACATGTAATTGAAAAAAGCCAAAACACCAAATATATACATTTTTATGCTTGTTATACCAACTCTTGCTTGCATTCAAAATCTGTAATGAACTATCTTCAGTTAGAGTTAGAGGTGGGATGCAAAGCATCAGTCTTGTTTTTTCCCACTACGAACATGAGCTTCTGTTTATATTTAGTGTGAGCCAAGCTGAACTGCTAAGTGACCTTGAAAGAGTAAAGTGTGCACTTTAACATGTATGCATTTCAGTTACTGATAGATGTTACCAAAAATGGCCTCACAGTAGATCCTCGGTCATGAACAGTGAGGAAGTTCTGCTCTTGGTGTGTTGTTGCTCCTGTATTGCTGTCAGTCAGCAGCAAGCATCATGTCCTGTCCTGTCAGGTTGTGCTAGTCAAAGCAGCGGTGTTTGATCTTGTGATCTGTCTTTGTTTTCTGAACCCAGAGACCTGTATCTGAGGAACAGATGCAGTTGTCTGAATGTCTGTGTTGCATTGACCCTCTTCCTCCGGATGAGCCATCTCTGACTCATCTCTGCAGATGGAGACGAGTCTGTTGTGACAGAGCAGTTTTTCTACTTATCAAAAATGATATTTTTATGTAGATTTTCTATTTTATATAGTAACTATATAATAAAAAAAATCTGTCTATATAAATGAAATGCTCTGTAAGGCTGCATTTATTTGATTAAAAATACAGTAAAAACAATATTGTGAAATATTTAAATTATATAAAATATTAAACTTCATTTTTATTTAAACATATTTTTAAAATGCAATTTATTCCTTTGATGCAAAGCTACAAGTTGTTTTCAAAAATAAAAGTGTTTGTTTACATAATGTATGTTTGTACTGTGTATATTTATTATGTATATATAATACACACACATACAGTGTGTACGTTTCTATATTCCAATATTTGATATTGTACATAAATGTACTTAATATATAAACATATTTCTTTTAAATATATACATGCATGTGTTTGTATTTATATATACATAGTACACAAACATTTATTATATGAATAAAAACATTTACTTTGGATGTGATTAATCGTGAATGATTAAAAAATGTTTTTATATGTATATATATATATATATATATAAGTCATTTTTAATTTGTGAAAAATATTTTACAATTTTACTGTATTTTTAATCAAAGAAATGCAGCCTTGGTCAGCATTTCATTTATATATTGCGGTTAATATATATTTCTATTCTATATAGCTTTATTTTATATATATATATATGTATGTGCATAATATAGTTTTATTAACTTAAATAATTGTATATAACTGTTTAAAACTAAGGCCAAGTGTTAAATGCACAGTCATATGGTCATTATTGACAAATAAACCTCTTCAGGATGGTTCAACAGCAGCATCTGTTTATGATAATGAGTGAAGGATGCTGTAGACTGAGCTTAACATGTTGAATTCAGAACATTCCTCTAAACAGCACCTGAGGAAACCTGCTGACCCGAGTCTGCACAGGGGCTGCGTTTAATCTTGAAGAGATGAGGTGAATGACTGGAAGCGTCTTAGCCTGTACAAACCTGTTTGAGGAGCAGGAGACTTTCTTAAGAAGGGCTTGGGGCTGGAACGCACCCATAGGAATGCCAAAGAGTGGGGAAGTGGCTGTCTACAGGTTTTGGCCCCGAATCAGACCTCCTCACTGGATAGGAACGAGCCGTCTGATTGGATGAGAGAGAGTGTAATGCGCTCTGATTGGTAGAGAGGGTTAGCCTGTGGGCACTTGCTATCATCTTTAGTCTGTTCCTCCAGGCTATGAGATCTGATCTCCAAAAAATGTGCTGCAATTAAGGTGTTTAGCTGCGGTTTAATGAGCATTTCATTTTAGCTCCACAGTCACAGCTTGAGCCTAGATCTTCAAGTGCAAGTCTATAATGGTGTTTCACTTTTGACTGAGAGCTTAAAGTAAAAATTACAGATAAAATATGAGTGCATTACTGATTACAGTAAATAAGCTACGGTGCATTATTACACTTAAAAAAAAAAAAAAAAATATATATATATATATATATATATATATATAAATATAAATATTTTTTTTTTGTAAAAAAAAAAAAAATTATTT
>JAUCMU010000080.1:1433320-1454198 GCA_032275025.1 Enteromius treurensis
CGCGCAAGGTTATGCGCATGCTCAAAGTCTTCTTCTCCGTTTATAGTGTATCTCTATGGCAGAATTACAGCGCCCCACACTGGTCTGGCATATATAATACACCGTTTTCAGTGGTTTCGTGTTTACGCAATTTTTTTTTAGAACGAGGAAAAAAAATGATTAGATAGGGAACGCACCGACTTCGTGTGGACGGAGTCTTAGTTCTATTATGAGCCTTAACTGAAAAATGTCGTTAACGATGTAAGAATGTATTCCTTCATGAAACAAGGTGAAAAAGGAGAACCAGGAATGATGGGATTCCCAGGAAGACATGGTTTCGAAGGCGATAGGGGCCCTGTTGGACCTAAAGGAGATACTGGACCCCCAGGTGAGTTGAAATGATTTGTTGGCACAACCCTTTTAATCCCAAATACGATATATCTTTATATTTAAAATCTGTGTGTAATTTCCTATCCTAGCTAAATATGGAAAAAGAACTGCATGGTTTTTCATTCCTTTGAAATTGACCTGCACTTTTTAAAGAGTAACAGTGCTTGACCAGTAGATCTAAATGTGTTGGTTGGACCTGTCTTATTAATTCAGACCAGATATAATGTTAGCAATGTCTGAAATAATTTTGCAATTGATCCATTCTCTCTGCCTTGTTGCTTCAGGATTTCCTGGCTTACCTGGTGCCAAAGGACTTCCACCAGTTCCACCGAAACTACCAGGTGAGAGAGGATCACCTGGCCTAATGGGTATTCAAGGACCACAGGGACGAAATGGAAACCCAGGCCCTGCTGGACCTCCTGGTGATGCAGGTAGGAGAATTCAAAGCCTCAATTTTGGAACAAATATATCCATGAATTTGATGCTGTTGCTGTGCTCCGGAATCATTGTGTTAATGGTTATCTGCTTACAGGGGTTTTGGGTCCAAAGGGTGACAAAGGCATGCCAGGTGTCCCTGGAATCCCAGGAAACCCAGGCTTCCGTGGAGATCCTGGAAAATTAGGCCACCCCGGACTTCAAGGCGAAGAAGGTAAATGGTGTTTGTGTAAGATGGGATTTTCAGGCCTGGCATGTAAATAAGTTTCTGTGTTCACAAGTTGATAATGAATCGTGATCGGCAGGGACTCGAGGGGGCCCTGGTTTACCTGGTCCTATCGGGATGCCTGGGCGCAGTGTCAGTGTTGGCTACCTGCTGGTGAAGCACAGTCAGTCTGAGCAGATCCCAATGTGCCCTGTGGGCATGTCCAAGTTATGGGACGGTTACAGTCTTCTGTACTTTGAGGGACAGGAGAAGGCCCACAACCAAGATCTTGGTAAGTGCAGCTGGTAATACAAAGTAATACATCAATCACAAGATGTACAGCCATTGCATGTCTGACACAACTATTGCTAGCACAAATTAAGTGTAGCTCGTGAAATGTTGTGTACGGTGTTGATAATCATTACTAATATTGGAATCACATTACTTAGTCGTTAGGAAAAATAAAAATAAATCACAACACTGTTTTTACTTTTCAGTTACATTTACATCTAAAACCTTCATGTCCATAAAACACCCATTACATAATGCTTATTTAGCGTATGACACATATCAACACCTGTACTGGTTTAGTATGGACACAAACTTAGTTTTAAACAAACAAAACTAATTTAAAATTATAAATAACAAGTGAATCTGTAAATCATTTTACAAATAAGTTCAACTGATTATAATATTTAGAAAGATTTGTGTCTTCAATCACTGGTCAATAACAGACTTGTTTACTTGAAATGTCGTGTTCAAAACCTGAAAAAATGGCACCATCTGGTAAAAAGGCCTTTTCAACAGAATAAATGCTTATGAACAAAAATTGCAGCATGTTTGCGTTTAATAATTGCAGTTTTGATGGGTTTCAATAGGGACGTTTTTGTCCAAAAGGTCCTGAGAGGAACATTTTTTGTACTTAGTGCAGAATAGATTTATTAAAGGAAATGGGTTTGAAATGGTAAAATTACAATACAAATGCTATTTTCTACCCCTTTGCCTACCCCTCGGCCCTTCCCCTTGCCCCTTGAAATAAAGTGGAAAGGGGAAGAGTTAAATATTTTCCCCTAAGAAATGGGACACCACTACTACACTGTTATACATCATCATCATCCATTGTCACTAGCTCCTAAAGTTACATCAGAGAACATGCGCCGATGTAAGCACCATTCATTTACATGTACACATATGGCTGTAAGCAAAAAAATGCATTACCACATGCAGTTAAGTCACCAGGTATATAAAAATATATTTCCTAATATTGTGCAATCTCTGCTATCCGCTAACAAACTTTAGCGATTTTTTTTGCAAACGTTTCTTTACAGAACATCACCGAAAACACAAACACAAGACAGATGGTAATATACATATAATGAAAAATTGTCATAAAAATCCTTATTAATGGCAAAGATTACTTACATTTATGGGTCTGCTTGCTCGAGTGAGCAGCCATGTTGGAGATTTCTCTTAGCCCTTTGTTTGAAGTGAGGTCCCGAAAAATCTATCTAGCCCTTCCCCTTCCCCTCCAATCAAAAGAGAATTGAGACACCCCTAACCCTACACATGAATGCCCCAAACAGAGGGGTAGGGAAAAGTGTGGGGGTAAGGGGTAGAATTGGGATTGGACCTAAGTGTCCTCTTGTCCAGAACAATCTGTGAAGTACATCATTGTCAGATTGTAGTCAGAGGTTAGCTCAAGTGAGCTCAAGGCACCTTTAGGGATTGTCATTTGAAAATGACAGGAACTACACCTGTTCTTCTGGAGAGGTTATGAAGTGTACTTTTGGGACCGAGCGGTCTCTACACACTGGTGTAGGTGTGCGGTCTGCCGGAGTCCATCTCAGCCCTGAGTTTCGCTCTTGATGGTGGGGCTATTTTGAGCAGATGGATGGGTCAGATAGGGGAGAGATGCGTGCTTCCGATGCCTCCCCCGCACCCTGCGCCAAACGCCGAGGTTAATTATGGAGGTGTCAGCAGCCAGAGAAGGAGAACAGAGAGAAAGAGCGAGAGGAGGTTTATGTACAGGCAGGAGTGGGATCCATCCCTCCCACATACTCTCCCAATGATGCTCTTAATCTCACACACACACTCACACAAAAGCATCACCGTCACAGTTATATGTAATTGTACAGCCCGTTCCCACACGCTCCCACTCGCTGAGCCCCAGAGCTGTCACGCTAACATATATCTATAACGTGAAAGAACATTGCATTCAAACACCTTCTTCAGCAGCAAAATATATATGCGTTTTGTATTGCGACGAGGTAATGTATTATATTTACAATGACAAATATGATGAATATGTATGCACTTTTTAGGGGTAGTGTCTTGGAAACGCATTCGTAAAAATAAGTTTGTAGTAGTGCTGCATCTACAATAATAGCATTTAAAAAATATATAAATACACACATACATCATATATTTAAAAAATATGACGATACTAATATTACTATATTCTATATTATATAAATAAATATATTTAACATATAAACATAACATTTTTCACAAATATATACATGCATGTGTTTGTATTCATATATACATAATAAATAACACAGTAGACACAAGTTACCTGTATATATAAATATATGGATTAAGAAATAAGTTAAAATTTATTAATTTAATTATCTGTTTTGATGGTCACTCAAAAATGTTCCTGGAAGTGTTGTGGCATTTTTCATTTATTCTTTTTTGTTACATATTGTAAAAATATTATATTGTTTGTGTGTTTGATTCAGAATCAGTTCACACTTTTAATGAAAATTAGTTTATTTGCTTGGGTGGCATTTTTCATTTATACCTTTTTTTTATTAAATAATATTCTCAAAATATTATATTAGAAAATAATGATATAATTTGTACGTTTATATTTGTGCATTTAAATGCAAAAAATGGAATGTGCTAATTTAAAAAGCATATTTTTGAGCTAGGTTTTTACTTGCATTAAAAAATTAGAATCGAATTCTGACTTTTCAGCTGCAATAATGGCTATTTTAGAGCAAGTTCATAATTATCAAGAAGATACATTTAGGTTTATGCATTTGGTTGATGTTTTTATTCAGAGCGGTTTGCATTGCATTCATATGCTCATGGATTTTGGGGGAATTGAACCCATGACTTGGTCTTGCTTGAAGAAAATACTATTTGAGCGATAGAAATGCAAAGGTGTATATTGAATATCGTCAAAATATTGGATTTTGGTGTTGTTGTAACTAAACTCTTAGGGGCCGACCTGACTTGGTTTCCTCTCATTGTTGTTGGCCAAAATGCAGACTGTGTGTGTGTTTGTCAGGTCACAGACAGTCAAGGGAAGGACACAGAAACTGCAGGGGGTCTGGACCTCTCCCTCAAAACACCGGGAAATGTGTCACAGCTGTTTCTTTTGCGCCGCAAAGCAATTGAAACAACAAATTTTACATGCAAGAGCAAACGGTGCCCATAACGGCGTATCATTGTATCTTGTATTGAATGTCGGCAGCAGTGGAGAAATCACTGTTATTTACAGCGTTAATAAAGTTCTGCCATCCGCACGGTTTACCCAGAAGGATTTACTTTGATATAAGATGTTATGCTTTAAGAGATAATGAATCCATTTATCAGCAGAAACTATTTGCGTTCAAGACAAGCATCGCTAATGCTATTGCTCACGCTTGATTAGAACAAACTACTAACCCTAAGAATTAGACATTTGGTGCACTTGTTTATGCTGCAGACATGGATGATACCTCAAGTTGTGCTGTTTATTAAATGTTCTGTTAGTTTTATAACTGATCAGACCCATAAAAAGTCCCATTGAATTACTGGCTTGATTCCCTCCTTCGGTGTGTCTTGAGATCAGACTTGTGGGTGAGCTGTTAAGACTGACCCAGTAAGCAACCACCCAGAACACCCTAGCAACTGCAAAGCAACCAGATAAAACCACTCAGAACAACAGAGCAACTCAATAAATAAAACTTGACGCAATAAAACCCTCTCCAAACACACTAGCAACTGCGTACCAATGAGAAAAACCACCCAGGCCACTACAGCAGGAGAATGAAAAACACTTGGTACCAGAACATTCAGACGCCTTCGCATAGTGTCATTGAGTTTTGCACAACAAGCACCACTTAAAGTGGCCATGAGCCGAGTAAACAAAATTCTCATCTTTTTAACCCATAAGAGGTCATTGTACTATAAAATCATGCTGTAAGTTTCAGAACTTTTTCCATTAATATAAAAACAGCTTATATTGAAGACAGTCTGCCAAAATGACAGCTCGTGGAATGTGGCACTCTGTGATGTAATAGTGTGAATAAACACCGCCTCCTCAGAAGATGATCTCTACAGCACTGCTTGTCTAGCCCCGCCCACCGACTCAAGCATGGAGTGTAAATAACGAGAGAGGCGGACTCACAGGTCTAGGTAGAGAATAAACGCGCATTACCAAGCTGTGGAAAAATAGTCTTTGCATTGGCTTCACTATGATCCTAACATTAGGAAAGAGTGGATGAAGTTTATTTTTAATGAAGATCCAGACCGCGTCTCAGTCATTTGTTGACTTCATTTAACCATGGATTCTTTACAAACGAGACACAATTGAACATGGGATTTTTAGAACAATTGAAACCTAAAAACACACAAGTTTAAGTAAGTGTTCATTACGTGATCACTGTTGCTTTGTCTATTTAACAGATCATTTGATATGAGTATTAATAAGGCTTTAACCTAAATCACAGCAGTCTCCATCTGTGAAGGACATAGATTGTCAAACATGCACAACTATTGTCCAATCATAGCAGTGGGCGTTAACCTCTGAGACTACAATCTGCCATGCTTATTCATATTGAGTGTTTCGATGAGGGGGTAAAAAAAAGACATAAATTAGCAGCATGTTTTTCGTGTAAAATATCAAAAATATAGGGAGCTCAGAGAATAGTACAAAATAAAAAAATAAAAACCAGGCAGTGAATTTTTTTTCTGAAAATGCACAAAAATCTATTTAGTGACTAAATTGCTTCAGTCCTTATTTTTTTAAGAGATCACCTTTTTCTTTTGCCTTCTTGAGTCATTCAGTGAGCTGAAGGAATGTAAAATGTGTGGCAGGAAGCTGGTGTCGCTACGCATGAGTATCTTTAACAGGAGAAAGAGGCTGAAATGAATAGAGCAAGAGGCGATTACCCAGGAGCACTTGGATCCGCGTGAACGGCGCTCGCCAAAGCCAGACCGCCCACGGCCCCTGCACCCGCTGCTCTGCAAAAAAAAAAAAAAAATCACTCTTAATCAGTATTTTTGTCTTGTTTTCCTGTAGAAATATCCAAACGTTCTTAAAAATACTTGAGAAGCAAAATTGCATAAGATAATCAGACGAGACGAGCGGAAGGTAGGGTGAATGTAGGACAGAGGGATGGAGGGGGAGAGTGTCTTTGCTCCTGTGGTGAAGGACGAGGTGCATGGGGCCCACAGCAGCTGGTCTGCTGAAGTTTGACCCTGACGGAGAAGGAACGGGAGAAGGGTACGGAAAGAAAAGGAAGGAGAGAGAAAGAAGAGACAAAGATGAAGTGAGAGTTAAGGAGGAAGGTGAGAGGCTGTAGACCTGAGATCATCTTGAGAAAGATAAACTGGGACTGTTCTTTGATAACGTACCCTGTGTATTTAGAAGAGGGAAAAAAAGAGGGAGCTCGAGAAGGATTGAGGAACAGATTGTCACATCGCCATTAGGAAAGGACACGCACATGAGGGAAGGCAGAGCAGAGAAAGGACGCACAGAACGACATGTGAGGGATGACAGTCATTAGTGGACTGTGGAGGGAAAGTGTGTGTCGCAGTGTGAGGCTGGGTGGTGATGGATATAAATATCTGAGCACTGTTGTTTGGGGAGTTAGAGCAGGAAAAGCCCAGGCTTCCTGTCTGACCGCTATACCAGCAGGATGGGAGTTTTTTTTTTGCACACTTATAAGCTCATAATGCATGTTGACTTTCAGTGCATGTATTTAATCGCTTTACATGCATATTGTACCACACAATGCATGCATTTGCAAGCTAATGTATTTAAAGTGCCCCTATTATGGCTCATGAAAGTGATGTATTGTGGTTTTGGGAGTCAACAGCAACAGGCTGACTGTATGCAAGGTCAAAAAACATTGTTTTATAATATACATTTAGTTTTACTTGCTTAAAGACTCCCAAATGATTCACTCAATGATCCTTTGCATGACACTAATCTGATTGGTGCAGTTGGTCTCATTTTCATTCCATCATACCTGTAGTGCCTGATAAAGCAGCGTTTGTGAGTGCAGTGCTGCTTTATGTACAGCGTTACTGTTATTTTTCAGCTCCAAAAGTGGCGTAAAGTAAATTTTCATTTACACTAAAGTGAAAAGGCCAATAAGCAGACGGCAATATGCTAATGTTTCATATTGATGTTGTGTCGGATTTGTTTTAAAAATGACTAGTTTCGATCATTCAGAGGCTATTTTTTTTTTTTTTTTTAGGACAAGGACTTTATAAACGCTGCACTTTCAGATATAAAACTTTGCAGGATGTTTTCATTCACTTAGAGCTGTGTTACACACTGCATGAATCCATAATACTTTAAAGATTCAAGACGCTAGAAAGCTACTTCTTTTGTGAGTGGCACTAGTGCACACTTACATAAACTCTCTTAGATCAGTCAAACTGCTTGACAAATACACACAGATACTGTACAAGCGCCTGCTGCCAGTGAACAGTTAGTCTGGCTTTGCATCATGCATTTCCTACGCTGTTATCAGAAGGCGCAGAGTTAATTTAGCTGAAATAATAGCAAATCACTAAAGATGTGATGCTCATTTATCAGTCAGTGAATCAGGCTTGCTGAGCTTTTCCATCATCAGCTCCGACGCAGATGTTATCCCGGGTTTTCGAGAGCGAAGGCGACATCCCGAGAAGAATGGCAGTAAAGTTTGTTCTGTATGTGCGAACATGCCATGTGAAGCACCCAGTGCTGAATTCAGTGGGATTATTGTAGGAGAAGGTGCCAGTGGAGAGCTCAAGAGAAAATGTAAGTGTAGAAATTCAAAAAAACCCTAAGAGTTTATTTTCTCTTGGTCCATAGTTAAAGAAACACACACACATATATACAGTGTATATATAACTGGATCTGCCCACGGATATGTCCACCTACCTCTTACTTCCATTTCTTTCCCATGATCCGGTCACAAGTGTGATGTATGTGCTGAGTTTGCGTATGTGTGTGTGTTTGTGTGTAGTTTTCCTGCCATTGTCAGCGGCTGTGTCAGGCTGCAGTGACAGAGCTCAGGGGCAAATGAGAGAAATGTGTCTCCATCCGGCACACACATGAACACATAGTCACAACAACAACATCACGGACACACACGTACGAAAAGGCGACCGGAGGGAATTGAGACCAGACACGTTTAAACTGAGTGACTAATACTGTGAGCACCTTTATTCAGAAAACATTAGTGCAATAAAACTGCATCCTTGCCTTGGGACAGAGCAAACGGGTCTGAAAATGTTTATTTACCTCCTAAAACTGATGCTTTTGTTTAAAGTGACACACTGTTTCAAGTCTTTAAGAGCACAATGGTGATCATTTGTTTCTGGTTGTGTTCAATTTGTGACCTTATGGATACTATTTTCCATAGTGGGAATAGACTCACCAAGAAACAAGTTCCACAATTCCTCTAGGGATATGTAATTTATGTCCCAAATCTGACACATGCATAAGAGGACGCCTGCTTGCTGTAATTCGATAAACCGATAACAAGCCGTGTGCTAAAATTGAAGTGCTGATAATATGTTTTGTGATGTTCTTATCTAGAACGCCCTGTATTGCCTCTTGATATACTCTTGTGTTGTTCTGTTCGTCACGCGGTTATCAGGACGCTGCTGGCTTCAGATAAAAGCTCGAAGATTGAATTAGCGCTAATCACCGATCTGCTCGAGATTTCTCTCAGGCTCGGGGTCTCGCGGGAGCTCTGCGTGCGCGTTGATTTTGTTACACTTATTACCTTTGGCATATCTTTCTCTCGCTTGTGTTTCTTCACCCCACAGTGCTGAGTCTTAGATCTTAATCTCTGGAGTGAGAGGGAGGCATGAGAAAAAGGTCTGTGTCAAGGACTTTCTTCTCTGATGAGAACGAGGAGAGGAAGGAGGATTGTGCTGCGGAGCGCCAGTAGCCTTGAGGAAGTCGGTAATGGTAAGGCTCAGAGAAGCTGTCCTTCAAGAGCATGTTCGCCAGGGCCCCGCGGGCGGGAAGAATCACAGCGAGCACACTGACCCAGTTAGAGAGCTACAAGGAGGGATTGAGCGAAGCAGAAGTGGAGAGAAAAAAGAGAGAGTGACAAGTTCAGAGACTCTTCCTGCTAACAATTCCAACAGATCGCGTCCAGATTGATCGGTTACGTAAATAGATGATTAAATTGCGCATAAAACAGACCTCAAAACGCTTTGTAAACTTCTGGTTTGATAGTTACCCTTGTGCATTCTCATTCACAATTAGCATAACCCCCACAGATGAAGAACACACATGGTAGGTGTACATTTCATGGTAGGCCCTTTGTCTTATCATTACTTTTTTGGCATCACTTAGACGTTGAAGAACCATTCCCTTTCAGACACATTTTTAAGAAAGGACTTGCTGGCATACGTCATGGACCAGCCACTACCTGAACAACACAGATCCATGACTATTAGATTTTGCATAATCAGACTACTCACAAAAAGCTATGCATCATCCGAGTGCGAGGTCATCGAATTAAGTCACATCCTGTAGAGTCACTAGATTGCGACTCGCTCAGTATGGCCACAGCAGAGAGCCATGCATACTGACGGATCCCTGGATAAAGTGTCCCTTTGTAACAGGTTGCCCATAGATTGTCTTGCATAAGGTCAACTTGGGTTACATAATGGGCCTTAAAATAGCTCCAAGTGCTAGACGTGGGGCTGACCTTGTGGTTCGGTTCTCTGGGGGTAACGATGGCCGTGATGATTGAGAGAGATTCTTGTCTGTCTCTGGTGACAGGACAGGATCTGACACCCGTACACACCTTCGGGTTCTCAGGTGTCCTCCAACAGGTCTCAGCTATCTGACGGCCTGATGATCTCAGCGCTACATGGGCAGCGGGAGGGTGTGTTAGGCGTGCTCCGGCTCTATCGGGCAGCCATGTGTAACAGTGATGTCAGCCTACCTTGCACCGGAGCCGCTTGCACAGCTTCGGATGCTGCTGGAGAAGAGGTAGGAAGCACCCCGGAAGTTAGGAAAGGAGGATATAGGCTGAGAAGGAGAAATGGAAGGATGATCAGGGCCCGGAAGACAGTAGAGGAGAAGCGAATATGTGGGAAAGGGCGGAAACGGAAGGTGACATGGTACCACAGGCTTCTCGGCTACAGGTTAGTGACGGTCTGGCATGTCTCTTAAGCAGCAGAACTCAACTCTTTTGCATCTTTTCTCTCTGAGATCGAGAGTGGGCTGTGCAGAGAGATGATATCATAGCTGTATACGTGGGTTGACACCTGACTTTAAGCGTGAAGGGAGTTTGCATCCCACACACGACTACAAAACCTAATTGGCAGAGACAATGGGAGCGAGGACAGAGATTATGATGCTGACAACAAGATTTAAGACTTAAATACACCAACGGTGGCGTGTGTTGGACTGTTGCCATGCCTACACAGGAGGTATGATATTACCGCAGGCTGTCGTGGGAGGGAGCGGCCGCTAGAATGAACACACATCCCCAGGGTAAACCCTCTGTCCATCCCTTCATGTCGGATGAACAGGAACCCGCATGGCAAATTAATACCAGCCGATGACAAATGTCACACACATGCACATCATCCTTCTAAAGCCAGACCTCTGTCAAAGCTGGTTTTAGTAGAACTAATTCCATTATGGCAGTCTCGGTGATTGCTCTTCCAGTCTGTTTCCACCGGCTCTGGACGGCGTGTGGCGTATCCTTTATCTCAAATTGTGTTCCATTCGACCTGTGCGGCGTGCACTCAGTTGATTACTTTCTAGTGAAATGCTCTGCTGTCTGTGACGTGGAACTGTGTTTACCCAGGACTGATTATACAGCCTAATGTATGGCATTGAGATCGTTGATTGATTTGCTTAATGCCATGGAATAATATTAAACAGAAATGCGTTACTCATTTACCTGACTGCAATGGGAAAGTGGACATGGAGGTCTCGATCTCTGTTTATCAGCCTGTGGATTTGATCAGTTTAGTGCAGTCATGTCCACAGAGACATGTGACGCTAAGAGTTTAGCGTTCAGGATGTTTTCAGCTCATCATGTCGCAGGTTTCCTTTTGTCAGGAATGTCCTTTTTCTGATGCATGTGTCATCAGATTTCACATGTCGTTGCTCACATGTCACTCTTAGGACACTCACATTTATAGTGGTGGCCAACAATAGTATTTTCACCAGCTAAAAATGGTTTTAAGTCTGTTATTTCTATCTTTTGATGTAGTGTGAGAGTAGGAAATATCAGTTTACATTTACAAACACATGTTTTTGCCATTAATTGTAATAGTCCAATGAGATTTGGAGTCCAGTGATCTGATCATCATCCAGTCTGTCTGGAATGACGTGAAGAAACAAATCCAAATCCAGAGAAACTGTGGGGCAATGATGCAATATTATTATCTACAAATTTTGGCCACCACTGCATGTTTTACTTAAGCTTCAATTTTGTCTAAGAAAAGGGATATTGAGATCTATTCAGAAGACATGACAAATCTGAGAACTCAAGCCTTGTTTTGTTTAAGGCAAGAGTTTTCTTGCCTACGCATGCGTGGCATATTTGTTTATCTATATTTGTTGTCTTGTTCCTGGCATTCTTCACAGTGGCGTGTTTCCAACGCACATGTCATCGGTCGGTGGCTCTATTTTTAGCTCGGAGGGTAAAGGTGCGTGATCTCGTGGCCCCGGCTCGCTTTACAAAAGAGCTCGTAACTGGACTCTCGCTTGTGTTCTTTCTGAACGGGATAATTTTAGATGAGGATTTGAAACTTTCAGCAGGGTGTCAGGTGTACGGCCCACCATTTCCTCGTCTGTTGTTCTCTTCACCCCCTGCCTCCGTTGCTTGTGTCGTGTGTGTGTGTAAAATTATACACCAAGCATTGGGTCACTTTCAACCTTCGCTTCAAAAGGGACGGCCATATGGCGCTGTGTGTTTACTATGTTAAGTACTGGAGGAAGATCAGGTGGCAGAAGTTTTTGAGGAAGGAGCTTGGAGTTTTATGAAGTTTAATTACACAATTTAATATGCACCCGGACAGCCGGAGATATGAAACATGCATGTTAACTTCATTAGCTTTAGGTTTTTAATGCATGTGTTAAGGTATTTGAGAAATGTTTGGCCATAGTTTACTATTTACTTCTTTAAAGGGGTCATGAACTTCCTCTGAGGTCCACTTTGAAAAAAAAAATCTAAAATTCTAGATTTATAAGTAATATGCTCTTTTCTGTCCTGTTTTTAACCCCCCCTCATCAGACCACTCTGTCTGAATAGGCGTGGCGATTGGAGACTCTAAAGTAAATGCCCTCTGCTATGATTGGCTGGCAGTTGTGATTAAAATTTGCCTTCCGTCAGCACCACAAACCTTGTGGTTAACGTTGCCAACATATCGCAGTGTTGGGCTAAAGGGCGTCCTGAGTTTGAATCCCTGCTGGAGGTCCTTTCCTGATCACAACTCCCCTCTACCTTCTACTTCGGTTTCTGTTTCCTTTGCTTACTGTTTCATTTACATTATAATAGAGTAAAAAAAACAACATATTTAGAAAATACATGTATTGTGGTCACTTTAGCCCACGAACATGACGGACAATTCTGCGGAAAAACCATGGACTTGGCAACAATGAGCATAGACAGCACACTACATTGGTGAAATGGTGAAAAGGGCTAAACAGGCAGCGCTGTAGAAGCAGGCATTGCGGAGGCAGTGTTAACCACACTATCACATCATAGAGTACCACCTTGTTGTTTTAGCAGACAGCTGTTTTTATACTAATGACAAAGAGCTCTGATTAACTTACTATGACCTCTTATATGTCAAAAGATGAAGGGAATTTTGGTTTCTCAGTTCATGACTCCTTTAAACGTATTTGTGTTTGTACCGACAGTTTGGTCTTTTTCGGGGGCTGTATTTGAGTAAATCTGTCTGTGATACTGGCATGGGATGATGGCTAATTCTAGAGAAAAATGACGGACAGAGGAAGTGATTACACGACACTGACTCATTTAAGTCCCTTGCTGGGACACAAACACACACACATTGTGTCTAAGAACAGTCTCTGCTGATTTCATACCATATGAGGCTGAAGCTCTCTTTGCATGCAGGGAATTATGGGAACTTCCTGGCCAAGCAGACTGGTTAACAGATTGGTCTGGATCATTTTGATACTGGCACAAGGTAGACGGCCGTCTCCTGTTGTGTGTTTGTAGTGTGTCCCCGTTTTAGCTCCACGATGACTAGTCCTTTTATGTGCAACAGCGAGGAGCTTTAGCCCAGATGTCAAAACCTTCAGTCCAGCAAGGTCTCATTATTTTCCTTTGAATGCATTTACTCTTGGGCTGAAGCTATTTGTGGTCGTTCTGCTTCGCAGGAAAGCCATCTCACGGTCAGGCCTCCAGCATTTGGGTCCGGCCCACAGTCCCCTCCCTGCACTGAGCAATGGACCGACCAAGGAGCTTCGCAGCACGGTGGACTGGAGCGTAAGTGTTCTTCATCTGTCTTGCACAATGTCTTATCAGCTTTCCTATTAAAACATGACACTGACAGTGCTGTGATAGTATCATAATGTACTTCTATATAGACATGAGCCTTGCAACCACCTAACAACTGCCCAGAACCAGTGTTATTTTAGTATTATTTATATATATATATATAGTTTACTTATATTGTAGTATTATTATTATTTTTATTACTATTATTAATTTAACTTTGATTTCAGTTAAAAAAAAATTTTGTTTTGTTGCACTTTAAATTTTTTTATATATATTTCTATTACCCTTTATTTATTTATTTTCAGTTTTAGTTTAGCTGTATTTTTTTAAGTCTTATTTTATTTCAGTTACTTGTATTACATTTTTCAGCATTATTATTTAATTTCAGTTTTGAATTAGATGTTGATTAGCTTTTATTATTATATTTTCCTTTGAGAGTTTGAGATACATTTATTATTTATTTTAGTTTTTAATTAGCTTTTGTTTTTCATTTCGGTTTTATTCATTTTGTTTTGCACTTTTGTCTTTTTTATTAGTTTAAAAAAAACAAAACTTTATCTTTATTTTTAGCAATTTAAGTACTTTAGTGCAATATTTCAGATTTCCAGTTACATTTTAGATTAAAATTTGATTTAATTTTATTTAGCAACAATTTTTTTTTTTTTTTCAGTTTTAGTAATTTTGTTATGCATTATTTTTTCAAATAGTAATTTTGTTTTGCTACCAAAATTCCCATTAATTTTGCACATATCAGCACATTCGGGTGGGTGGGTGCGGTTCATGGTGGGTGTGTCAGGCAAAGACTGTTGGCATGGCAAAAGAGAGACTGCTTAATCCAGGTGCTGTGTGTACAGATGGAGACTGCTGAGGGGGCGGAGCCCAGCGGGGCGCTTCCTGTGCGTCTTTGCTGGCCTTTCCTTCCCCTCTAGTTCCCGACGTGACCAGCGCAGCCATCAAACATTAATGTGCCTAACTAAAGCTGCTAAGTGTGTGTGTGAGTCAGTGCTAATTGAAGCCTCACAACAGTGTCGTTGTTGCCGTATAAAACACGTGTGTGTGTGTGTATGTGATTTCAGTGAGCATTACCTCAATGATTTTGTGCTTAAATGCTAATTTATTTGCAAGTTTAGCTTCATACAATACAGATTGTTTCAATCCAGCTTCACAGTGATAAACAAGAAAAAACAGTATTAAAAGTGCAATTTCTTAAATTATGAAATTAAAACAGTTCTGTTGGGTTAGGTATAGTTTAATTACAGAGTAAAGTTGCAACATTCATAAGTTATGATGATGCAAACTCATCGCTAGGCTTTTAAAAAAATGAAAGAAAAAATGTTTTGCAAGTAAATTTCTGCCTTTCTACATTCTCAACATGTAATATTCAATTTACCGCTTCAAGTGCATGTGTGAAGATCATTATAATATCATAAACCTTGATTTGCTACATGCTAATCAGTTAGCATGAGGAGGTTGTTCTTTTTAGAGAGCATTTGATCAATGCTTTTGGTTTGTTTTCTTAAAACCATAAAATTATTTTATAACTATTTTAAATGAGCATATATGAGCATTAATCAGTGCATTAGCTCATTTCGAAAACTGCACGCTCAAGCCACTTTTTTTCTGTGACAGAAAAGTAAACATTATAGTACAGAGTAAGAAAGCATAGCTATATGTTCAACAGTAGACATGTCATAATAGCCATAATTTGCTACATGCTAATCATTAGCATTAAGAGTTTTTTTTATTATTCTAGAGAGCATTTGATCATTTGTATATGCTGTTTTTTTCAACAGGGTTAAGAGTGCATTAGCATGGAGGATTAACTTCAAAAACTTACATGACCAATAAATGTGACAACTATAGAGCACTTATTGTTACCTTTGTCTCTTTAGAGTCCAAAGAAAGAAAGAAATGACATTATTTTATAGGAATAACAAGTTTTATAATGGATACATCATGACTTGTAAGCAACCTCCAAGGGAAATAAAACACAAACATGTGACTTAAATCCACAAAACCTGTCATTTGATCTCCTTATTTGCAGGAGAACGCAGTAAACGGTGACCACCTGTGGCTGGAGACGAATTGCTCCGGCGATCTCTGCTACCTGGGCGAGGAGACATGCGTGGTCAAGATTGCAGTGAGTATAAACAGCCGAGAGAAGTCAGACGCTTGCTGTATTTGCAGGGCGAGCTGAAGGCAGAGAAGAGAGTGTCATTAAAGCGCTTTAGCAGTGACATTTTCTTTCATGAGATAATGTGAGGCTGGTGTGTGCTGAAAGGAAGAGGCAGCTATTAGTCGGAGAATGTACAGCAGGTAAAAGGATTTTGCTAGGCTTTTGTTAAAGCGCGGCGCCACGCTCTGATGTTTTCAAGAGCCGTGGAAACTCTATTATTGCCACTTCAAGCGGTTGGCAAAATCCTTCCTCGCCTCGGAGGAAGCTTTTTACCGCTGAAGAGGAGAGTGTATTCCTCTTACAATGAGAAAGCTCGTAGATGTGTGCGTATGCTCTGTGACAAATTGCTGTGTGTTTTGTGCCGTTCGGTTCTCTTTAAGAAGTCGGCTCCCCGGAGGAAGTGTGCTGCCTGTAAGATCGTGGTCCACACGGCATGCATCGAGGAGCTGGACAAGGTGAGCGGAGGCAGAAATATCTCTCTAATTCTTGTGAACGTCATTGCTACGCCCTCCACAGATGAACACTGACGTTTGTCTCTTCAAACAGACATCAGGAGGATGATGAAATGGGATGAGAGGGTATAATCTAGGCATTGCCGTTATGGTTTTTAGGATCAGGAGTTGTTGGTCCCAGCTGTTGCAGTGTTCAGATATATTTGTCAGTGAAATTGCATGAATAGATGTGAAAGGCTAACAATATATTTTGCTTTGCTGGAAATGCACTGAATAATTTACTCCGGGGTAATGCTGGTTTTTGGAGTAACATGGTAACATTTTTACCTAATTTATTGAAATAAATATTTTATAAATTCTTTAGAATTATTTAATACTTTAGAGATCACTATTTGTATTATTTAAATTTTTATTTAAATATTGCACGTTGTAAGCATTATATATTTATTGTTATATATAATGCTTGAATATAAATTATAAAGAAATTATAAAAACAGTATATTTTCTTGCTAGAAATGTAATGGAATAAATGTACTTATATTTTAATACCAATATCGTTATATCTGTTTTTTGCGACAGGGTTTTAGTGCAACCAAAAAAATGTTTCTAAATGAAAGTTACATTTCGAGAATAAATTTGAAATGTTACAAGAATTTAAATTTCTGAAATTAAAGTTATAATATTTAGTATAGTGCACTTGCAAATGGCCTGGATTGAGAGAAGGCCACTGAAATTTAGGCATATTTGAATATTGCTTCATCTTACTGGGGTGAGATCTAAGAACTCGCGGAAACCGCTTAATATCAAGTATATGCTATTTATTAAAAGGCTTAACAGGAACAGCTTTTTATCTTAACATCAGCTCACACACTCAGTATACATTCCTTTGGGGGGTGCTGTAGCTCTCTTATTTAACCCTTTTTAATACCCTACAAAGGCATTTATGTGGGATTATTAGCAGAAATGATATCATGTGTAATATTCGCGGGGACAGTATGCTTGGAAGTAATATTTCATGTCTTCCATTGGATTCGTTATAGTGCGCCACCCAATAGCAATAAGATTTGCCCCTTTAGTAATTTTAAAACTAAGTCTCAGCTTTCAGTTTTAATGGCGAAGCACAAATTGTGTCTTACAATAATGTGTTGATCAGATCGCTGTATCTATGTGAGCCAGTTCATAAATGTATACTGCTTTGTGAAAATTGTCCAAATGTGTTAAACGTTTCACCAACTAGTTCTGCAAAACGTCTGTGGTGTCCAAAAGTTAAATTAAAGCTATATGTCAGGCTTTAATATATAAGTCACGTTATAATATACATATTGTTTGTATTTCGCTGTAAAACTGGCAGATTTTGAAAGTTGAGACTTTTAGACTTTTTGACTTTATTCTCGAAATATTTCGACTTTAATCTCGTAGTTTTCGTTTTTTTTTTAGATGACACTAAAACGCTGCCGTAGTTTTTGGATAGCATAAATATTAGAAATTATTTAGTTATTTGATAGTTTAGAAATTATTAAATTTTATTTAATTTGTATTATATCAATTGTGTTTTATTTATATATATATATATATATAAAATCAGTTTTTTGATAATAAAAATATTAAAAATTTACAACTTTTTAAATTTTTTTAATTAACGTATTGTAGCAATAAATCTGTGTCTGTATTTTTTTTTTTTATTGCGTTTTATCAACTGTATAGTATTACATCATAATAAAAACAACACAAGCTACAGCAATCAGATCCTTTCATTATATTATAAATGTACTTTCATTGTCCCCTCACAGATCAACTTCCGCTGCAAACCCACCTTCAGAGAGGGCGGCTCTCGATGCCTTAGAGATGTGAGTCCACCTCATCGCCGCACGACTGTAAATCATGCTGAAGTTTGTCGTATGCTCATTGTACTCTGTGTACTACGGCAGAATGAACCCTTGTTGGCACGTTTACATGTGACCCGTTGTGTCTGTTTGCGACAGCAGAACGTTCTGAGGCATCACTGGGTCCATCGCCGGAGACAAGAGGGGAAGTGTCGTCAGTGTGGGAAAGTAAGTCACACCTTCAGCGTTTATGGAAGAACTCGTATGCAGAGATCTAGTGTGTTTATGCTATCTTTGACATTGATTGCAGAGTTTCCCGCAGAAGTTCTTCCACAGCAAGGAGATTGTGGCCATCAGCTGCTCCTGGTGCAAGCAGGCAGTGAGTGTCACGTCTGTGTTTAACTTGTTGCTTTATTTAACGCAAACGTGTTTCATCTCTTTCTCTGTTTATCTCTCCGTCCGTCAGTTCCATAACAAGGTCACATGCTTCATGCTGCATCAGATCGAGGAGCCCTGTTCCCTAGGAGCTCACGCCGGGGTCATTGTACCCCCTTCCTGGATCATCAAAGTCAGAAAACCACAGGTAGATTCACTTCTCCAGAGTTTTATCAGTGCTTGACCTGAGCCTGAGGTTTATGTAAAGTCCTGCAGGAGATGCTAATGCAAGGTGACACAGGACTGTGTTTTGAAGCTGGGCTGTATGATCTTGTCTTCTGCACTCAGTTACGCTGATCAGCTTCGGCTTAAATACGCTTTGATGCTGCGAGATCTGATATCAGTAGCAGTGTGTTTCGTAAAACTCGTCTACATATTTTATATGGAGCTTCTTTCATTGTTTCATACATTGCAAAAATGATTCTTTCTCAGTATTTTTGTCTTGTTTTGCAGTACAAATATCAAAATGTTCTGAAATTAAGAAACACTTAAATGAATACCAGAATAAATTGCATTCTTAATAATAATATTAATAAAAATGATTATATATAAAAGTAAGCAAGAAAAAAATAAATAAAAACAATTCAGATTTATTTTTCGTACCACTTTGGCAGATTTTGTTATGGTAAGCAAAATTGTACTTCATTTTGATAATATTTTGTAGCGAACTAATATTTTGATCTTACAATTTCTGAGTTTGTTTCTGAGTATATCAGAATTTACACTTCTTTATTGCAGTACTGAGATTCTGGCAATTTTTGCAAAATGTAAATTGAGAATTGTAAGATATAAATTATAAATTGCAAGAGTGAAAAAGTCAGAATTGTGAGATGAAATCACAATTACCTTTTTTTATTTTAGGCTTTTGTTCTGTTGCAAAAAACAAAAAAACATAATTGCTTGATGTAAATGTAGAATTGTGAGATTTAAAGAATAAAATTTGCAACAAAAAAGTTATAATTTAACATTTTTGTCTCACAATTGTGTAAAAAACCCTCTAAATATATATATATATAATTTTGTGAGAACAAACTAAGAATTGCTTCCATAGGAAATCAAGACAAAAATATTGAGTGGAGAAAAAAAAAAAAAACTACAGTTTTTTGCAATGTAAACATTTAATATCACAGTTTATCTGTTGCCTTGAAAGCCAGAATTGAATTCAAAAGCTGACCATCATATCAACAGTCATAGCAGGTATTTAGACCACACCCACTGATGACACGCTCGGCTATGATTGGTGGATTTATACATTGATGGGCAGGTTTTTGAAATGTGTGCTGCTTTCAATTCAGGAGTTGCTCGAAGGGAAGTTCCTTGCTTGTATTTAGTGTTTTCGGAATAGTTCAACCAAGGAAAATCTTTTTATTATTTTCTCATCTTCATGTCATTCTGAACCAATACCAAGACTTTTTATCCTTCAATATAAAATATGTTTTGCAGTATGTTTACACTGCTCTATTCCATACGATGTCAATGAGTCAATTTTGGTCTTTTCTTCTTCGTATGACATTCGAAGATATTTTATCCTTCTTGCAGTCGAACAGAGTTTGCTTTAGTTGGTAAAAAGAACAGTATTTGCATCAGGGTTTTCATCAACAGGTTCAGAGCAACATGAGAGTGTTTTCCTTTTTATGATTAAACTTTCCTTGAATTGAAAAATAAACATTTGTAGCAATGACTAGACCTAGTCCTAGTGCTCCTGGAGTTAGTGTGGTATGTGTTGGCTTAGTCAGCGTCTCTCTTCTGTGTCCCAGAGCTCATTTAAAAACTCCACTCGACGGAAAAAACGGACGTCGTTCAAAAGAAGAGCCAGCAAAAAGGGCACGGATGTGAGTAGATCTTATTCCTGTCCTGTCCCTCCTTTTAAATGATATTTTCTGAGGGCTTTCTTCCCTTAACTCCTGCTCTGTGATCATCTGTCCTCAGCTCACTGCTGTTGTGTGTGTGTGTGTGTGTGTGTGTGTGTGTGCTAATGTGTATCTATTGAAGTATAATGGTGTAACTCCTGCAGGAATCGAAGTGGCGTCCGTTCATGCTGAAGCCGCTGCCCTCTCCTCTGATGAAACCAGTGCTGGTGTTCGTCAACCCCAAGAGCGGCGGGAACCAGGTAATGTACAGCGTTTATAGAACAATAAACCCTAAAAGGGTCAGGAACTTTTTAATATGTGACTGCTTCGCATAAATTATCTATCTATCTATCTATCTATCTATCTATCTATCTATCTATCTATCTATCTATCTAACTATCTATCTATCTATCT
>JAUCMU010000080.1:1455783-1572097 GCA_032275025.1 Enteromius treurensis
TGTGCCAGGGCGTCTCTGCCTAAGGTTCCCTCGGTCAGAGCGTAAAACAACTGGCAATGAGAGGTTTCTGGGGAGGCGAACAGGTCTACCTGTGCAGCTCCGAACTGCTCCCATATCAGCTGTTTGTGCGACCGAGTCCAACTCCATACCGAGAAAAGAGATTCTCTGCACCGGACAGAGTTTGCTCTTCTCCCAGTTGACCCGAAAGCCCAACAGGCTGAGGTGTTGTAACACCATGTCCTTGTGTTCGCACACCAGAGCCCTGGATTGTGCTAGTATCAGCCAATCATTGAGGAAGTTGAAGATGCGAACCCCTTTCTCCTTGAGCGGAGTCAGGGCAGCCTCCGGTCTTTACTTTGGTAAATACACAGGGCAACAGGGAGAGCCCGAAGAGCAGAACTTGGTACTGATATGCCTGAACTTCGAACGCGAACCTCAGGAATGGACTGTGGCGCGGAAGGTTCGAGACATGAAAGTACACGTCCTTCAGGTCTATGGCGTCAACATCTTGAACGGAAGCCTGTGAAGAGCTCGATTCAAGACTCCCAGATCCAGGATCGGTCGTAACCCATCACCTTTTTTGGTCACTATGAAGTACGGGCTGTAAAACCCTGTCCTCATATTGGCTGGAGGGACCGGCTCTATTGCTCTCTATAACTCTTCACTGACGTGTAGCGAATGCTGCTGAACCTGGGCGGGAGCCAGGTGAACTGAATCGCATAGCCGGGCCGGATGGTCCGGATGAGCCACCGAGACGGTCAGAGCGGAGGCGGCAGCTGGGCGCCGCAGCAGGATGTGACGGACGGCCTCCGTCTGCTTCTTGGCGGTGTTAAACTGCTGGACGTTTCCAAGGCCTGAGGACACAGTTGCATCGTAACAGACCTCTCCACCTGCAATTTTAACTTTTCATTATCTTTTAGGATCATGAAGACTTGTCTTCTGAATGAAACCACATGCTTTAATTGTGGAGATTTGCATCCGAGAGAGATTGTTCTAATCGGCGCGTTAGCTGCTCATGTCTCGAAAGTTCTCTCGCTAACATTTCATTTCCAATAAACGGAGGAACTTGTGACAAAACAATCCTTTTCGCGGGACTAACAAGCGGCACTGCTTGAACAAATGTGTCTTTAACTACTACGCCTTGTTCAACAATCGTTGCAACTTTATCCACACTGTCAACAAAAATCACAAGTCCATTGTTCATTCTAGATGCAGATTTAATACTATTATATCCAACTATTTCTCCGACTGCCAACACGCAGTCTTCCACAGAGCAGTCTATAGTAGGACACAGTTTGCACACATGCCGGCGTATGAGAGCTTCCAGCCCCACACCTGCAGCTCAGCGCGCCGACATGACTCCTGGTGCAGAGACCGGTGGCCTCCGCCACACAAACACTAACTCGCTTAAAACACTCCGCTAAGATACCAACAAATATCCAAAGACAAAATGGAAAAACATAAAAAAATTAGAAAGAAAAGAATAGAAAAGAAACACTCACGCCAAACGCTCACACACCACGCTCCACTCACTCGCTCCACAGACGCCCATGCATGCGCACGAGAGAGAGAGAGAGAGAGAGAGAGATGCCTCATTGGCGACTATGCATAAGCCATCCAACATTTTATATTGGTCTTGATTTGATGTCATTAAAAAGTAATCACTAAATATTCAAAAGATGCCACAGTCCCGCACCGAATGGCTCCACGGATCTGTTTTTATCTACAGTATGGTGAATGACATCAACATGGCGGCCACATCTACATGCCTGCAGCGGTCCAATGGGGATCTATACATGTGTATTGAAGGAACGAGTGAGACGAGTGAAGACTCTTACCAAAACACAGATGACTTCCCATATGAGACACGACAGCTGAGAGTGTGTACTGTGAGCTGATGAAGACTGGAGCCTCTTCCTGTTTAACACAGACAGATTAAATGAATATACTGTCTGTCTGTCTATCTATCCATCTACCCATCCATCCATGAATCCATCTAGTCTCCATCCATCATAAATCATCCATATTTATATATTTATATGTCCATCCATTCATCTACTCATCTCTCCATATATCTATCTCATCCATTGGTCTATCCATGCCTGTATGTCTATCTAACCCTCAACCTATCTGTGTATTAGCCTGTCTATCCATCTGTCCCATATCCTTCCATCTATATCTTTCCTGTGGTGTCTGTGGAGCAACTCTGTTCTTTTTGCTGAATCTTGATGTGGCACACCTGTGAGATAGGATGGATTATCTCAGCAAAGCAGAATTGCTCACTATCACACATTTAGACTGATTTGTGAACGATGTTTGAGAGAAATGGTAATATTGAGTATCTGGAATGAATTTTAGATCTTTAAGTCCATCTCATGAAAAATCGGAGCAGAAACAAAGGTGTTGCCTTTGTATTTTTGTTGAGTGTAATTTTACATTTATGTACTTTTTTAAATCCCCCCTTTAAAACAAATTTTAAGCTAAACTTTACATATTTTGATCTTTGTTTTATTGCCATTTTATATCTTATTTAAAGTTTTTATTGAATAAAAAAAAAAAATAATTTATATATATATATATTTTTTTTTTTTTAAATCTTTTATCGTTAATTAATTCATTGTTTTTCTATGCTTGATCTCTTCATGCAATCATCGATAAATTCAGGAGTCAGAAAAGCGTGCTGATGTCTCTTCACTGTTCACCAGGGGAGAGTGAAAGTAAAGTTTAACCAACAACTTGAATAGGGGCCCAGATGCAGGGTCCAGACCAAATTGAAGTCTGCTGGATTCAGATAAGTGTAATGTCCTGGGGTTTGCGGCCCGGCGCTTCGCTTTGCTCTCGGTGACAGCAGGTGTGGCGTCAGCGAGCACAGGGAGACAAGGTCACCGGGATTCCAGGCTAATAAATGGTGTGAAGATGGAACGGGCCGGTGGAGAGCGAGGCTATGGAGCGATTCGCCACATACATCAACTCCACTGAGCAGAAAATTGAAATGGAAATCTGGGCCTTGAATGAGTGCAGATCCCATTGTCCCCAGAATGCAATCTGATGATGTATGATATCTTTTAAGTCTGCCGGTCCCGCTCGCTGCTTCATTTTGAACCACAACTGGACAGGTGAGCTCATGTGAAACTTTGCAGGCGCGTCTGAATGAGGTTCCCCAGACAGAGTATGATGACTCTTCAGTGAAAAGTAAGGAGATATATAAGCGCATTATGGATTCATGAAGATCAAGATGGATGTCTCCAGGGAGTAAACTAATTGCTGTATATAAGCTGAGAAATGTGATAAACACTTGAGGCTCGATAGTGATGATGAGAAAAGCAATAAAAGCACGTACATAAATCACAGACTCAACTGACACAGCAAATTTCCACACGAGATTTAACATTCAAGTGTAAAGCAATGTACACTATCGGCGCCACAGGAAAATACAGTAAATCATGTCTGAGTTGTGAATGAGTTTGCAGTCCTGTGTTGACGATGTGATGCAATAAATGCAAATCTTTCTGTTGAACGGTCAACGTGAGCTACACATGAAAACGAACACACAACGTGGGCCAGTGTAGCATGATTACCGAACAAATTATTCTCAACACCCAGTTCTTTTTAAATAAATCTAAATCATATAGCCGGATCAATATAGTCCGATGCAAGAAACGACCCTTCTAAGCCAGTTCTTTTAAGGGATTCAAAAATATTAGTCAAATATTCTCAGCCTCAGATGTTACGCACAAACATGACATGCTTACAAATGTGACTCTTGCACTGACTGATCTTAAAACATATACGTTCAGGAAGCGTCTAAAAACAAGTGGAAACGCGAGGCGCGTCGCTTCCTCCACCAATTTCAAAGCGCTTCGCTCGCGCGCCTGTAGCATCTGCTGTTACTAGGCAACCATGAAAGCGCTGTCAGTTACAAAATCATTTCTGCTTTGGATTTTGAACTGCGCGACAAGGGGGGAAAAACAAGGTCATATTATGTTAGTTTTAATAAATAAAATTTTTTAAAAAAATCTTTAAAAATTCTCTTTTTTTATTTTATTTTTGCCGTATCGAAAACATACCGAACCGTGAAACTACTGTATCGTATCGAACCGAACCGTGATTTTTGTGAACCGCTACACCCCTAATATATATATATATATATATATAAATAAATTATTAAAATGACAAATTTTGTTTGCATATTTAAATTATTATTAAACATTTTTGATCTTAGGAATTAAAAATTGTCTTTCACCTTTCAGTGAAACTTTCATTCTCATCTGAAGCTGCCAAACACTCTTTTTCAACTCCTATCCTCCATCCACTATTCATTTTTATATACGAATATTGTTTAACTTAAACATTATAACTCTAAACCCTTTCATGGTTGCTTTAAAGAGTGAGCAGGAATATTAGCACTGCGTGGTTTTATTCACCATCAGACGTTCAGCGTAAACTTTAAATGCGCTTATGGTGTTTGCATGTGGTGCAACACTTTCAGCAAAAATGCCAAAAATGTGATTTTTATCAATGGTGTCTAATGCATAAACTCGAAATATGTGAGCTAGAGGGGAGGGAATGCACATGACCTTATGAAAATATTTCCATCATGCAGGCAGCTCTGAATATAATTTCAGCGCCGACACACTGGTCTCTTTCAGTCTCCATCACATCCTATTTAAAAGTCCATCTAAATGAGCATGCAAAAGCTAAACGAAAATAGGGCCAAATGTGGCGGTTGTTTGGGTTAAATATTTATGTGTTCGAGAAGAAAAAAAGAGACAAAATGAAGTGATCTGTGGCAAATTTAACGGCTGCTTAGGGTTATTTATTTCACAGGTGCACGGAGAGGAACACACAGACGTTACGTAATCGGTTGGAAAATAACGGGTCATCCTAGCAAATCCCTATCTGTCACATTGACATCACATAGCGGACAATAAACTTTTCAACCTGCATCCTGAGACGAAGCAGAACCATGAAGGAGCTACATAAATAACTAGTCAATAACAATTAAACAACAACAGTGCAACATTAGTGGACTGAAAATGGAAACGGATATGGAGAGACAGAGTAACAAAAACGGCAATTCATCAGGCTAAATATATACAGACAAGTTCTGAAAACTTTAAACGGACAGTTCATCCAAACATAAAAATTGTGTCATTATTTCCTCCTATCTATCCAAACCTATAAGGTTTCCTGTTTTCAATGGAGTACAAAAGAAGACATTTTATATCACACAACAGTATCAAAATAAAGGATTTAAAAAATCAGTTTTGGACTACAATAAAGGTGAAACTAGTGCATCAAGTGAAACTAAGCACAAGTAAATTAAGCACAAGCATCCCAAATTAACAGAAAAACTGCTGATACCACAAAGTCCACTGGGGTAAGATTACGGCTTGCCCAGTGTTTGAAGGAATGGTACAGTAAGGTAGCCATGGCACATTAATTCCACATCTAGCAGCCCAGCCATTAAGGTAAATTTCCAGCTTCCCTCACCATAGATAGAATTTCCACCTCTCTGACTAAGGCCCTTGATGTCTTGCACCTTGGGTACTGGGCAGAAAAGCACTCGGACTGATTTTTTTTTTCTCTCTTTCACAGGGTTCACAGAATCTCCGAACGCGTGGCCTCCCAGCCAAAACCCCCAGCACGATTAATTTAGTAACGGGTTATTAAGCTCAGACATAAATTGCAGCCCTGGACATTTTAAATGGAAAAGGGGGACTGATTTATTGAGGCTCCGGAGACAAAACAGGTTTTTTATTTTCCATTTATTCATCGGCACTCTCTGGGAGTGGTAACTCGCAAGGAATTCACAAAACGAGAGGCAGGAAAGAGGGAGCGAGAGGGAGGAGGGCAGGAGGCGACGGCGACCATGATCAAAGATATCGCTGGCCGGAGCGCCGCGGTGCCCTTGAGTTCTCCACACTACAGATGGGTTGGCAGAGACTTCTCAAAACCAAACACGCAGAGGAATTATACGGATTTGCCGTTTGGAGGATTGGAGGCACCTGTCTGAAATCTTCACAAAAGCACTCTTATGCTGATAAGGATATTATCAATCAAAGACAAAAAGAAAAGCTCAAGGTTGTTTGGAACTCCAGATGTCTTCTGACAACTGTCTGATGTCTATTTCTCTTACTTTGCCTTGATTACTAACTCCCGCACTGTTCTGACCCGTTATCGATACTAACATTAACTTCAGCACCATACTAAATCAAGATAAATAAACAGCCTGATTTATAAAAAGATAATTCAGTCATTCAAAATTAATTTCGATTTATTTAAATAACATGCAGACACAGTATCAAATAATTGCATGACACACTGCATTTTTGTAGTTTAAAATTATACTATAAATTGTTTTTTTTTTATTAATTTATATTAAATTATATTTATAAAATTAAATTATATTTTATTATTATTATTATTATTATTGTTTTATTAAATCAGTTAAACTTTATCAAATGAAATTACTTAATATTAAAATATATATTTAAATATTTTATATATATATATATATATATATATATATGCACACAATGTTTTTTTTTTTTTAAAGGCGACTTCATATTTTAAATTCTGTTATACAGGAAAACCACAGATTACTTTTGTTAAACATTTTACCTGGATTTAATTTACAAATAAATTCTCAAAAAACAATAAATCATGCATCTGTATTCAAGCAGAAACTAGTGCTCCACGGGATTAAAGATTTAGAGTCTGTAAATACTATAGGATGAACACAGAGTCTGTGTCCACACATCTTTGTGTTTCAAAACAGAACAAACATCTGATAACCATCCTGATCAAATGGTCGTGATGTTCTCCTACTGTCAGGACACGTTTGTTTCAGAACTCTATCAGATAAAAGTTGGTTTTCAGTAAATAAAGAATCACTGATCCTTACTGTCTTGCTAACATGCATCGTCGGTTTTCCCCCTGGAAGATGACCTCACAGACAACCCCATGGTCTGGACACGACCGTCCGCCGCTATTCATGCACACCAAGTATTCCCTAAATGGATAAACCATAATATCCTCTGGTTTCTCTGCTACTGACCTCTCTAACACGGCCTTGCCTAGCTTCAGACAAGTGCAAAATCAGAAACATAATCTAACGGAGCAGCCATGCTCTAGAACTCAAGTGGAACAATCGCAATAACAAGAACGCAACTCTACAGGGTGCACGTTTAAAATCTAGCAAGCAGTCAAAACGGAGACTGAACGCAAGCAGGATTTGAATCGCTGAAACGTGGTGCTTCACAGGTACCCATGAGACCAGGGTGTGCCGGTCCAGACATATGACAATTAGGTGCTCAAATTCTCCTTCGCTCCACTACCTTTGAGCTTCCTATCATTTGGAAAATCGTCTCTCCACTCCATTTCTTGCTTTCGCTCACCTCTGGAGTATTCTTCTTGAACTCGCGGCTTTGGTCGATGAGTTTTTTCCTGGACTGCTCACTTTCATCCTGTCTGTTGGCCAGGGCTGCGGCGGTGGCATCCAGTTCTTTCTGTGAACAGATAAGGGAAACGATTCAGATGAGGTATGAGTAATGGTTTCGGTAAAAAAAAAAAAAATGACATGACATCAGTGAGCTGTTACAAAAAAAGTGCTTAAATATTAACCTTGGATAGACAGAATTGGCAGTTATTTCAGTTTCTGTATTACCAGAACCGATTTCGTGTTATACACCCATGCCAACTTTGTCCTAACAATGCCTGAGAAGCACTCAAGGATGCTTGAAAAGAACCAGTTGATGAAATACAGACTGGATAAATCAAGCTGGGTTCAAAATGCCAACTTTTGAACCAATTTATGAATGATTTATACAGTTTTAAATGTGAATCAGAAATGAAGGACCGAATGTTATGAAGCACCGACAAGAACTAGTTGATCAGCTTAAAAACAGATAAGTAAATGGACTGCCCAGTTTGAGCAAAGAATTGTGAATCAAATCAACCCATTCACTGCAAAGCAGCGGCTGATTAAATTTACAATTGAAGTTAAAAGGTAAAAGTTGGCTATTGGCTTCAAAAATCAACAATTTCTGAGTGACTAGCTACTAACTACCAACTAACTCACTCAAAAGAACCGATTGGATTCACAATTTTGACTAAATTCAGTGAGTCACGTAACAACTAACTCAATAAAAATGAATCATTTAGTCTGAATTACTTGGCACCACTGTATAAAGAGGTTAGCAACAGCTTTTTGTTATCCACAAGCAGTCATCGACCTCAGACCAATCGCGTTCGCCAAAACCGAAAGCTGTAAAAACAACACAACCTTCTCGCCTAACATCGCGTCTATTCTGCAGGAAACACGTGTTTTATAAGGTGTGAGAATACTTCTTGGTATGCACCTGCAGGCATAACCTAGCTATAAACCTCTTGCTCTGACTAGCCAATCAGATTTCAACGAAAGTTGCGACAAAGACAGCATGATTGGCCGCTGCATCCATCAGTCACCCACAGCGCTTGCAGTCCCACCCCCGATGGGCCTTGTGAAAAGTCAGCAGTCTGCGGTCCCTGCCGTCCCACTCCTCTCCTCTCAACAGCAGGGAGCTGAGCTAAAGAATATCGTCTGACATCTGGGAGCCAGATGCTGGGAACAAATCAACTTAATTAGGCTGGAACTCTGAGCGCCAGACTCCCCAAACCTCCAACACAACAACTGGGGGGCTGAGTCACCACAGTCTCGCCCCAGTTTTACTCTCCTCTGTTATTATCACCTCCTCCTTCCACATAGGAAGACACATGGCTCCTCAAAACACTCCGAAGGAGCGTTGTTCGGCTAGTCTGGCAAGGTAAAAGCACAAGGGCTGATCTCCAGGGACAAATCTGGTTTTAAAATACCATCCCTAGAGACGGGTGTGGAGCATTGGTTTCTGGGTCAATGGGACATGTTTTAGATAAAAACGTCATGCTATGTAAGTGGGGTATGGTTCTGGTCTTCCTAAATGGCTTGTTGTTATTAATACAAGCGGTGAGACTGGTACAGAAATAAACGGTGACATAATACTTTAACAATGCACTGACATGACATGTACGCACTGTACTTGAGCACTACTAAGGGAAGCCTATATACATTACCTCTGTGTAATCATGATATATACTTATCTTAAACCATAATGCAATTTTTAAGGTCGCGCAGCCAAAATTACAGATATTATGAATCATAACATACGAAAGGTTGCCCTTTTAACTTAGGAAACCATATGAGAATGAACCATTTAAAAAAAAAAGTCAACTTCAGAAGTGAGTAGTACCAAAAAAATTGCACTTTCAACACATGTGTGAATAAATCATTTCTAACTATGAACAGGATCAAGGGCTCAATGAAAAATCTGTTGATTTGATTCATAATTTAAACTAAACGACCGTGTTGGATTCAAAATGTCAGCTTCAGAACTGATTTGTGAACGCAATCATGATATATATTCTTGTCTTACGCTATAATGTGATTTTTTTCTTAGATGCAGGCAGAACTTCAGCAAGTATGAATCCTAATACAGTAAAGGCTGAGCTCTCGTAGCTTAAGAAGGTACTTCACTGAAGTGCCAACTTAATCACAGATGTTTCCTTTGGAAAAATATGTGTTAAAATGCTACAATGTGATTTTT
This sequence comes from Enteromius treurensis, assembly GCA_032275025.1. Classification (NCBI taxonomy): domain Eukaryota; kingdom Metazoa; phylum Chordata; class Actinopteri; order Cypriniformes; family Cyprinidae; genus Enteromius; species Enteromius treurensis. The sequence goes on from JAUCMU010000080.1 coordinate 1,465,407, forward strand.
AAGGTTAAGCAACCACAAATACAGTAAATATGAAGCACACTATATTATAAGATTTGTGCTTTTAAAGCTGAGAGGGGTACTTCGGTTAAGTACAGAGTCTCAGATGTTTCTCAAAATCCTTAAAATGACTACGACAACTGTTGACATACAGAAACAGTATAAGGCTGTAAAATGAATGTGCTTATAATAGAGCAGATTATTTGGTTCAATTTTTAAACGTATACCGACATCTTATTAGCACAGTTTGAGACGGTCTCGCTTGAAACTCACAACAGAGTTTCCAAGGGTCTTTTCTTCTCGGGAGACTTCATAAAAACGTGCCATTTAATCTCGCTGGTGTCAAAGAAAAAGGTTTAAGATATTAAAGAGCATGATTTTTCTCTCTATTGGTATCAATAGCGCTAATGCCCCCTGGGGTATTCCATCCAGCCCCCCTGGTGTAGTTCAAGGAAGCCCTGTAGCCCTCCAATGAGAGTCGTTTATATAAAGGACCAAATTGTTCCCCATAATAGCTTTATAATTTTCCTAATGGAAGAATTCTGCTGGCTCAGGCGGCGGTGCTTGTCTTAGTTAATTTGTTCGGTAGTAAACGCTGATGGAACAGATTACAGGGCTCCCCAGAGAGCCAGGCCCTGCCAGATACTATCAGCTGCATATGCAGCAGGGAAACGTCAGCGAGGCCTCTCTCTCTTTCTCTCTCTCCGTATAGCTGCTGTTTTTTTCTTCCCCCCCGTTCTCTCATAACCTATCTTTCTCACAGGCCATTACATTTCCTCCTCTCTCTCTCTCTCTCTCTCTGTATAACTGCCCGTGTCGCTGTGCCACAGAGCACCTGAGCACTCAAGAGGGTCAACAGCTCAGAGGCAGTCAGGAACAGATAAAAACAAAGCAAGACTCCAACACAGGTGAGAGGGGATGGCAGACAAACTTCTGCCGTGGGAGCTGTACTGTAACTAAAAACGGCAGATATAATTCTGAACAAATGGGTTTATAACTCTGTTAGCAGGAAAAGCTGGCTAAGTGAATCACATTCCTGGTCATATTTGCCATTATTTATCAGTGCATATTATTCCGTATTTAATAACCATCAAAGCGTAATCACTTGCTCAGTTTCTAAAACAACTTTTTAGTTTAGATGTCATCGCCAAGACCTCTTCATTTTCACTATTTACCATTAAATGCATGCGATTTAATTAAATAAATAAAATCAGTGCAGGTTTCAGAATGAAGTGCTTTGCTGTTAATTTAGTGTTAACCAAGCCCCTCTAGATGCTGAAACAGTTTATCATGAGCTGCTTGAGTGTAAATAAACACAGTGCTGCGATTCACTCTAAAACCTGCAGTGCATATAAATATCAAAATAAAAGTCTGATTTAAAAATTAAGACATTAGGATAATTTTACAGATTGACTTTTTTTTTATTATTAAATATTCTATTTTTATTGTGCTACAATTGTACTACTACAAACAGTTCTTATATTAATAGTTGTATTAAATTAGATACGGATACAATTTTATAAAAAAATTATGGAAATATTGACTTTGAAAAGTGAAAAGACTTTACGATTTCTGATAGAGGTTTGAGTTAGTTGAACACCCAAATATATCAAGCTTTCCCCTTAATATTCAGGTCTAAAAGGATGGTTCACATGCAAAAACGTCTTCAAAGCGAAAGTGATTTTGCAAATTTTTTTTTTCATTTTGTTCGTTTTTACTAATATCATGCACTACAGATGCTGCAAATGCATGTTAGAGCACGCACACTAACAAAAAGATAACGTCAACAGTTTTAAACTCTTTAAAGACTAAATAAAAGTCACACTGAGATGACCTCTTCACGGTCCTTAAATAAAAAGTTTGTCCAGTGTACTTGAGTCAACTGATCAGATTTTACAGTTTTTAAGTTTTTTATAGCTTGTCCTTTAATCATTTGGTCTAAAAAAAGGTGACCTGATTTCTGAAGGGTATGACTTTATACTTAAGTGAAAAAAACAATAAAAGGCAAGTGCGTGTATGTGTGCGTTTTGAAAGGCACCAACGGCTGCCATTAGCACAGATAGAGCTAATCTATTTTTACGCCGGCATAGCCGTTAAACCCTTTATCAAAGTCTTTGCTATTGCTGCTACCATTTATAACAAACCTGCTTTGTGTGAGCAACTAATCTCAACGCTGACCCGCCGCTTTGAGCTCTGACTTTGTGTACGCTGTAGTCGGGTCTGTTAAACACCTACGCCAAAAGATTTGGCAGCAGGAGTGTGAACCTAACCTTGTCACGTCCCGAAAAGAGATCCCTCGACATTGTAATCAAGTTTGCGACCTCTAAAGCCTGAATAATGCATTTGACCCCTTAAACTGATGCTTTGGAGTTAGCCAGAGTAAAAGGAAGGGCGCAGTGCCACGGATGTGTGACTTTACCCACAAAGTGAAGAAGCATATTAACATTGTTTTCACATAAATGGGTCAATGTGCCCTCACACCTGAAGTGCCCGTCCTGCGAGCGATGATTTAATTGCTCCTCAGGGAGGGAAAACCAAAAGAACAGCGAGCAGAGGGAAACTTTACACTATGAAATCAACATTAAAAGTCTTGTTAGTAAAAGTAACATTTAACAGATAATATCTATTTCAAATATGCAATTCCTCCAAGGAAACGGATGAAAAATATGAACGACTCATACTGTACTACACAGATTTTCGGCCAAAATCAAAAGCTCTCCAGAATAAAATGCCCCTCCCTCTCAAAACACCTGCAACTAACTAGCCAAGTAACAAAATATGGCTCACAGCTGTGATGTATCTGAATATTGGATATTTAAAACCAAATATGATACACCCCACACAGGAAACAAGAAAGAACCTCTCTTAGCTTAGCTACTCTACTAACTAAAAGTGGCAATACTACTACCTTTAAAGTCTTCATTTGCACTCCTGCCAGGATTCACTGATCAAATAAGCAATTCAAATCATCAAAACAATGATGCGGTGATTCATACTGAAGGAGTCGAAGCATTACCCCGACAAAGAAAAAACTGTATTAAAAAAAAGAAAACACTAAATATTTCTTAAGCTAATAAATGTGACGTCACAACTTTTGAACAAAGAATGGCTTCTGCATTTACCTTTATGGTGAATAACTGCATTTACAAAATGCTAACAGGTTATGTAATTAAAAAACAACAACAACAACAACAACAAAAAAACAATGTTGATTGAACTGTTCTGACACAATTTGCACCCTGGATAAACGGACATTTACCAAACCGCAATCATTACGACACAGTCTGATCTGTTCAGTTCCTTCCTTGTTCTGAGTCTTGAATTACACGCACACACTGTCTGAAAAAGTTCAACAATGACCTAATCGCGCCGCACGAACAATGCATATGTGTCAGTAGTCTATGATACACTATCTTTCTGTCTCCTTTAGCTTAGATGGCTTAATTGCAAATCAAGGCTTTGGCGCGGCGTCAAGATCCACTATCACACAGCAAACAATCAGACAGAGATGCGCGAGCAACATCGTTGCGGGAGGTTGCGATAGCGCAGAAACTTCACACTGTGGCATGCTGTACCCAATCAAGACCACCGCGTTCACAGAGCTTCATAATGTGAGAGCGCACTGTTGCAACCCCTGGGAACACGCGCAAGCGCACGCAGGACGCGCTCGCATACGCACAATCTGTGAATAACAAGAGACCGTGGGGTTGAGTCTCATTAGATATGGACAAACTACAGACCAGACTTCATTTCCATCCAATTAAGAGACACTCAAAGCATTATGGGGGCTTGCTGATTATGATGCAGTACATTTGGGTCGTCTCAGCGCAACAATGTCCCAGTTGTTGACAGAAGAACACTCCCTTTCATAGCAGCTGGGGAGGGCAGGAGTTTTTTTTTGAGGCGGTTTAACAGACTGTACACGCATTACTAATTCCAACTTGTTTTGTAGGCTGGACACCAGGATCGACAGACTGCTTTAAAACATGCTTCCTAGACAGCCTGTATCTCACCGGTGTCTGTCAGGCCTGATTGGTGTCAACATTCGAGCGACCGTGCACTTCTCCACAACTGTTTGAAGGCTTCTCAGAGTCACACAACTGGGATTACGACTGACACGCTCTATTCTCATTAGGATAGCATCTTTTTAAGAAACTCCGTTCTCACAGATCAGCGTTATCTCGCGCCAGAGCCGACCGGTCGGTCCACATGGGCTGCCGATATCAGCCGCTCCTACGGCTGTAATGAATCCAGGACCGGTTCACCATCTCACACGCCATGTTTGCTATCAACAGAGCTCTCAAGGGCTTACAGCGCAGTTCATTAAAGCTGAGGAACAAGAACTAGCCCAGAGCTTATTCTCTCTTTCTTTCATTCGTTCTTTCTTTAAAACCACCATCGTTCCGCCTTTGATTTATTATGCAACAAGATCAGCAATTTACTTCAGAGGCTCTCAGAAAGCACTGGAGGAATCGCGATCTGAAGGGGTCTGGGAGCACAAGTTGGTACTGCGCGTCACAGTCGCACTTTTAAAAAGGAAAAAAAAAATCATCGATTTGTGATCGAGATAAGCGCAGCATGCCTTCCCCAAGCAAATGCATACATCTCTGCCTCCTCCACCGCTGATAACAACATTCCTCAGATGCTGTATGGGTTTTAGACAAACTAATTAAAGCAATTATATCTCCAGTTGGGAGTGGAGGCCACGTCTGGGGAGTGGATGTCTGGTTGGGAGGGACGAGAACTGTTTCTCAAATACTTTGACCGGCCCGAGACTGGATGACAAAAGACGTGCGGAGATCATCTCGTCTTTCTGGATTGCAGCCGAGTTAATGTTACAGCCTTGAGTAAAGAAAAAAACAATTACCGCCTCCACAAAAGTACACGTCAGACTCTGAACTGCATGAAATTCCAATGAAACTTAATAAACTGAATGGACGACAAGCTTATCTAGAATGTTCGTTTTGCTTAGTTATAATTATACACACACCTAACATACACGACTAATCAATTATAATGACTGACAGACACAAAAGGCTACAAATAAATAAAGATATGTTGGTACTTTTATTAGCTATAGCAAAAAGTTACTACTTTATACAGTGGTAAGCGTTAGAAAGTTAAACAGAGCTAACTACGGATAGCTTATTTGCAGTGTGTGACAGACAGTACCTACTTATGGCCACCTATTTCAGTCCTGGATGGAAATGGTCATATATGGTGGAGCCCTGGGGCCAGTCGCAGAAACGTATTAAAAAACACTGGAATTTTGTGCAGTCATTTCTCCTTAAAAACATCTTAACAGAAAATTGATTTCTTCGTTTTTCCATGTTCTGAGTGAGCGATACGGTTTCAAATCATGAAACGGGTATGTGTTGCCTTACTTTAATAATGCGTATCTCCAGCACAGTTTGTGCAGGCTGCAATATTAATAATATTACTTTTTGTCTAAGAAGTGTGGGACTTTTTTTGTCTCATAGAAATGCATGAAAATGTGTGACAGTACCTACTTATGGCCACCTATTTCAGTCCTGGATGGGAATTGTCATATATGGTGGAGCCCTAGACTCATGGTCTGCTTAAAATGAATAAGTATGTGTGTGACTGTAAATGTATTGATTACCTTTGGTGGACTCACTCAGCAGACTGGCTTAACTTTATTTATTTTCAGAATACTGGAATTTTTCCCAGCTATTTTTCCACAACAAAATAAATATCCTCATATAAACGCTATGGAAACTGCTATAGCTTAAAACAAAATCAATATTATTTGACTATTATTATCCTATATTTCTGTCACAACACCATGATGCAGTTAATATTACTACAGTAAAACACTTTCACATTTTAGAAGTGGATAAATGGCAGAATTCAAATGAGTGGCGCCGTTTAGTTACACTTTTGGGGCGTAAATATTATATTTAATATACCAGAAGATTATTGTGAAGAAATGTGTCAATCAAAAGAGATTTTGGTTATATATCGTCTGATTTGTCTGTATTGTGGTAACACGTTCACGTGGCGTTGTTGCTGTGTGCTTTGTAGTCACAAAAACACAGTGAAAGTAAATTGGAAACAGTTTATTGGATCCGGGCAGCTCTTAAAGCGACAGCAGTCTTTTATGTTAATCAAACATCAAAAAAGAAAACCTTTAAACTTTTTTTTTTTTTTGTCTAAACACATATTTATTTTTATTGCCGACCCTCTTGAAATAACATCATTTATTACTCTTTTTAGTATTTAATCGAAGAATATTTTACAGCGATAATTACCGTTATCATATTACCATAACCCGCCCTGGAAGGTGCATTCGGTTCTTGTGGCACACTCTGTTTCTCATAGATTACACTTAATTCAGTCTTATTTTAATCGATAAAAATATCCCACACCCTCAGCTTAAACACAAGCAAGCGAGGTTTGCAAAACGAGCACAAGTGCTGCATTATTTTTTCAAGAATTTCATGGCAGAGTCTGGCGTCTAACTACCACGAACTCTTCTGCATATTTGCATTTTAATACAAGGTTTGTTTATCCTGGAATCTCTGCTGTAAACTGAATTAATTAGATGTTCAGAATCATAACTGGAAATTAGCATAACGGGGCAGAGAGAAGAAAGAAGGGGGTGTTTGTTCTTCACGAGACAACAAGCGGTTAATTGTTGAGGGCTGGGGGCGTAGACGGTGACCTGAACTAGATATTACAGTGTAGTCCGACCGAATTCGGATTCGTTGTTCTCATTCACTCGCATACACAATAAGAAAGAGTGCGTGCAAGAAGATGACATGACAAAACTAGAACAACTCCATTATAATCTAAGCTGTCTACAATTTTATTTTTTCTTAACTTGTAGTCAGAACAATCATTAACGTCACAATCAAACTAAAATAAACTGATTTTGGCAAACAAAGGGCCGCACAACAGGTTTAACTGTTAAAATGAAAGCATTAAGGAAAGTTGTATTATTATTATTATATTCACAGTGTACAATATTACTTACAAACATATTTCTTTTTTACGTTAAACCGTTTCTCAAATTAAGCAGTAAAATACTCATGAAGAGAATCTCAGAGCAGCTGGAGATGTATTTCATGCGTTCATGTCGTCATATAGAGGCTAAAAACACAGCGTGCGTCATTTTCACAGACACTAATATTGTGATTTAAGTGCTCTGACCTACTTTTAATTTATTCATCCAAAATTTGACAAGTTGCTGTATATTGTTATACGGCAAATTCCATTTTAATGACTGAATTCTGCGATTCTTTCCATGTTCTTCACATTGCAAAAACCATAGGCAATTTTTTTATGACATGCATGTAGACAAAGAGCTGCAAAAACACAAAAGATGGTGACAGGGCAACATATATCAGTTTAGCAGTTTAAACATTACTTTAATCTTTCCATATTCCTGAACTGTTTCACCTATAAACAGCTCAACCGGTATTTTATGTCAACTGATCGAATCTACTCTTCATGTTTTTGGTTGGGGTTAAGCTCCCTGCGTATTAGCATGCGACCTTCAGCACCTCACCTGCTGATTAGGCAGCTCTTGTATCTTTCACTCGCATTACAGCGGAAAGACAGGTAAACAACTTTATGCAAGTTAAGTGGGAAGAGACGCTGTTCTGCTCCAGGAGTGAGGGTCCAGTCATTCCAGACGACACGCACTGTTGCGTAAATAAAATCAAATTCAGCACACTACGTATGAGAGCGGTAACGTTCATAATATTCTCCTTTTCAAACCTGTATGGTTTTTCTTTAACGGTGGAACTCAAAAAGAGAAAGAATGAAAGAGAAAAAATGTCCAAGCTGTTGTTTTATATAGAGATCAGGGGCTATCAAGCTCTAAAATGAAAATAATTCTATTTCTACATTTAGATTGCCTTATTAGTCATTTTCATCTATCAGCTTTTTTATTTAGATAGTTATGAATAAACTAAAAAATTTTTTTTAATTGACAAAATTCTGGGTGAGTGGAAAAAATTGGGGGGGGTATGAGAAAATCTATTTATTTTGAATCTTTTGCGCACCCTCGCAAAGATATTTGCTTTCCCTCCCAAAACCTTTAATCTCACATATATCAAGAACTCACATGTCGCAAGAGAACGCACAACGTTTGTGAAAGGATGCAATTTTTTTGTTTTCCTCCATGTCCCTTAAGGGGCTCCGTAGCATATAGGTATCAACTAGAATTTAAAATCTGTGCGTCTACAATTTTTATTTATTTTTAATTTTTTTAAGTAAAAATAAGCATAATAATAATAATATTAAACTGCATGTGATTACAAATTATAATATCAATGATGAAATCAAATGAAATGGTTCTCATGCGTTTTCTTTTATGGATGATATCAATTTGGCCCTTACAACATACAGGTCACTGTAAAAGAGAAAAAGAACAGCATAAACATTACGTTAAATATCTCCTTTTCTCTTTCAGTAAAAAAACGACATGAGTGTATAAAAATAAAAAGAATTTCCTTGTGTGTGATTTTTTGTACAAGAAGTGTACAAGTGCAAATATGTAATATGAAACAGAATTAGTTCTTAAGTCCACAAGTCACTATATTCCCAAGCTCTGTGCTGAGTATGTAGTATAGCGCTCCCAGTAGTAGTGTGTACTCAGCAGGCCAGCAAAGATGTAAGGCAGTGTGTGAGGTAAACAGTAATCTGGCTGCTATTGTGTTGGCACTGGTGTGTGTGTGTGTGTGTGTGTACTGGCTTTCTGCCATCGCCGGCTGTGACCTTAGAGAAGGTGCAGAAATACGACTGACCTTCAGCACGCCTCAGTCAATCAACCCTCATCTGAAACACTACACAAGTCCGACCTTCATACATCAACACAAACACTAAGTCTCTAACAGCATTAGATAACGCAACAAAGAACTCATCCTTTTGATTCCCGAGGCAAACATTTCCAAACGTTTTTAAAAGTCCAAGTTAGGTGTCCATTTAGAGGGAATTCGTACCAAAAGTCACATTTACTAAGCGTGTCGATGTAGCATTATTAGCAACCACAAGAAGTGACACATAACTGCTCACAAAAGCATAGTAAAGGAAGGGATAAAGAATGTGTCAGCAGAAACGTTCCCGAGCCCGGAGTGGAAAAGCTAAACTCAAACACTGACTCAGCAAAAAACGAGCTGCTAACTTTAGTTCAGCGAGTCGCCGACCCCCCCCTCCCCGCGAGCTCCATCCCCACGTCTCCGCGCTGCCATAATATTCAGAACATTATTTTGATTGTGAATTTCCTTCCAATGCACATCTGCTGAGCTGCCCTGAACTCAGAATGTGCTTACGTGCCATGTCTAAATACAAAACACAGTCAAAGGAATATGCAATATCGACATAATGGGAGGCTGCTTGGGGAACCAAACTTACACAAACCATGAAAACAGACACGAAACCAGCTGGAGAAAAAGAAAAAAAAACATGACGGGGATAAATTGGTGGTGAGCACTATTTTAGGGGCTTTTTGCTGTCGTTATTGATAGAACAGATGAAAGATCACAGGAAACCATTCGACTTGGGCCGCTCGCACATAAACACAACTGTACAAAAATGTTGGAACATGTGCGCCGCGCATCAGGCCAACTGTTAAAGAGCACTTTTGACTAATTGCACTTTAGAAATGTCAAGAGTATAGTAGGGAGCCTAAAAATGGGGCATGAAAGAAATAGTTGGAAGGAAAAAATAGCGTTCTACACCTGAGAAACCTTGTGTTCACTTCATCTTCCTCCAATCTTATTTTATTCCATTACATACAGAAATTTTATACATATATTTGCACAAATAAATACATTTCAGCAATACGGCTAAATTTAATTTGTACTATTTTATTTTTATTTTTTTATTAATGTATTCTTTTTATTAAGTGTCGTTGAATAACCTTTTGCTTGAGCAACTTAAATAACTTGTGTTTAATTAAAATGATCTGAAGGTTACAATCCATTGTTTTATTTTCATTCGCCAACTAGTCAATTTATTTAATTACCTTAAATTAATACGTAAAAAAAAATATAGTAAACACTCAATCACCCCAAGATTTGTGAAACTAGTATGAAAAATTGGTTTGGTTTTGACTGCGGTATTGATACCGACTACTGAAATTCTTACGATTTATGACAACCCCCTTAATACAGAACACTTTCACGAAACCACATTACCGCAAATACACGTTTATCGATGCATACTATATCTCGATGGATGCTCCAGAGGCGTTGATACAAAAAGCCTCGTCTTTTTTGGTCTTTGTCTGCGAGACACAGAAGAACACCTCAGCCCTCATTACCTCAATAATGCATGAAATGCACTGCAGCCCGCAGACTGAGCTCTCCGAACGCTTTAAGTATTTATCGTGAACAGAACGCTATCAGAGCCGTTTCTAAATGGGCCTTCCCTGCCAGCTCTTTTTCGATTTTGTTTGATGGGACGACTGACCACCTCGACGTCTCTGTTTTTGTTGAAGCGCAGACGAGAACCTGCTGTGCACCTGCCTGGCTGTGTGTCTATATCCTAGCGACAGAGCTGCAAGAACAATTAAGCCCATCGGCGCTAAATTAATCTGAGCATGGCTGATAATCTCTGTGACCTATGAAGGGTTATTACCAGCATGACTAGCACAAAACAAGCAACCTTATCCAGGATGGAGAGGGCTGGCGGTCGAACCAAATCAGCTGAAATAATGGTGTTTTTATAATGAAGCCATGCAATGAAAGTCAACGTGGTCCAATGTAGTTTTGGATCCCATTTGAGTCCCACAGATAAAAGTCTGTCATACAAGTTTGAAACAGACATGAGGGCGAGTTCTCAAGGGTCAAACCTCTCGACGCTTCCCCTTCTAGCACAAATGTTAAAGGAGGGGAGGAGATGTAGATGAGGAAAGAGCTGTGGAAATCCATCCATGCTTGTTTTCTTGAATTTGTTTTCCATTTCAAAGGCCCGTTTGCAATTTCAGCAACCCTCTCGTCTCAATAACATCGGCCTGAATGGGATACATGGAGCACAAGAGAGCAAGAAAAGGAAAGAAATAAAGAGGCAGAGAGCAGAAGAGAGGGGTCCCCCTCTGTGCTGGCCAGCTTCCAGTGAAAGCTGTTCAGAACATGGGAAACATGGTGTCGCAGCGCAGTCCAATCAGCTCGTCTGGCCTGCGGTTTTCCCAGCGAGTACCGTCATGAGCGCTCCTCTCCTTCTACGGGTCCGCTTTCACTAGCATGCCTCCGGGAACAACAAACTCACGCTGCCAAAGCACGACCACACACGCGCACACATGCACACACACACACAATGGCAGATGCAAACGCATACACGCTCAAGTGAATGCACAAGTACTACCCCCTACTTTTTCTTAGGCCCAACTTTGCCAAAAATGTCAGTTGGATTAGTCAGCAAAGCAGTGCATGATGACTGGCGTACATGACGTCGCCAGAGGTACGAAGATGCTAAAGGCTAAATCACAACCAAAACACAACAACAGTCACATGTAAGATCCAAAAATATACTTTTTACTGTCTTGCTTTTTTTACTTATGTCTATATAAATATTTTAAATGTATTTTTTACATTTCAATTTGATAGTATTTATTATGTATTTATATATATTTTTACAACCAGGCCTACTTTTAAAATGTCAATTTATCACCAAATAACATCGTAAACAAAAGGGTTTCTTTTTACAATAAAGTGTCATTTGTTAACATTAGTTAACGTATTTGGTCAAATGTTTTTGTACAGCTGACTGTTTAAACTATTTACCAATTAAATATGCGTCACCAAATAAACATCCAAGACACGCAAACGTTAATAAATTCAAGTTGTTAGACAAGCGTCTCAAGTCTCCTTTTGAAAGTCTTTGATTTGAATCGTTCACATTTATCTCAGATTATCATGCAATATGGTGGTTTAAAGGCCCAAAAACTCACTTTTACCCGTATTGGGCTTGTGGAGTGTGAATTTTGAACTTTGGGCACATGCCTGTGCGTTCCTCAATACAAGCAACATTCCAGTGCTTCTGAACTTGTTTGAACTTCCTGGATATGAGAGATCGCTGTCAGACGTTTTCTGGATGGATCCTCTAATTTGGAATTAGCATGAGATCAGTAGATAACATCTCGGAGCTACCAGCAGTGCAAATAGAGCAGAACATACTTCCCAGAGACTTGGATCGGTGACTTGGCCAGCAACGGAAGTTACAGACCGAGTAAACGTGAGGCAAAACACGATGCTACTGCTCATCACCACCCCCCCTCCTCTATCTCTGGCCTCGGATGCAGGTCGCGTAAATCCATAACAATACGCACATTCCAGCGTGACAGATAATGCATCTCTCCATAATGGAGGTCTTGGATGCATTTGGAACGAGTATCTGTGTGTTTAACTGAGATAATACCTCAGTGTAAGTGAAAGTCCTGGATTAAAAGCCGAATATAAGCCACCTGATTGCTCGCAAAGATAAAGCAGACGTCTAAATGAGGGATTGAGATGTTTTAGGTGGGCAGAGGTCTCAAATCATCCCATCAGCACTGGATGTTCCGTTTCGTTTAGATCTGCTTTTTTTCCTTATTTTTCTTTTGATTACCAATTCATCGACGCTGTTCTTATAAACAAGGCGAAAATAAGACTAAACAATGTTCTACTCATACATACATGTGTAGACACGCACACAAACGATTTTTTATTGTGTTAAATGTGTATTAAAGTATAAAAAGAATTGTCGTGCTGTAACTCACCTGTAAAACAGATTCAACTTATTTAAGAACTCTTATAAAAAGCTAAAATTATGGAAGACCGCAGGCACAGAGGCCTTTTCAGTATGTCGATATTTATAGTGATTTGTTTCTGTGCGGAGAGGTTCAAGTCTGTTTAATTATGCTGTAACTCCCAGGACGCACAGCGGTCTTTTTAAAAGCAAGTTGTTTGAAATATTCTCTGGCTGATGGCCAAGAAAGCCATCAGTGTCAGATGTACATATCGGCCTGCCAAGAGAAATAGCCTAGCCGAACTGAAGGCAAACACCTCAAACAATCCCACACAGAGACTGATGACTATAACGCCGGCCATCATCTGTTTTCCCTCGTCTTTTTTTAACTTGCACAGTCACTGGGTAAATTTGGGAAATCATGAGCAAGTGCGATTTGCCAAATTCTGTTGATTTAAGGGGCGAGAAGAACAACAATAAAAGGTCTTGAAAAATCCCCTTTGACCACCAAAGGATGAAAATGTTGGGAGCAGCACAATAACACGGTAAAATGCGATATAGGCCAGGTGTGACGTTCTCATAAATAAGCAAAAAGCCTCCTCGGCTAGCCTGCTATTTTCATTCCCTCTCTCGCTGAAATTCACCTGATATATTCGGCCCTCTGATCTCCGAGGATCTGTCTCTGATATCCCGCGGGACCGAGGAGAGCACATCCTCTGCCCGGCTGCTGTTAGGACTAATAACAACACCAACATCCCGCCAATCTCTCCTCACTGCAAGCTAGGCCAGCCAGCCAGGGGCCAACACACACACGTACGTACACACACATCTGACCAAGTACAGTCCATTTTCAGACACTTCCTGCTAAAAATAATTACCCTCCTGGAGACAGAACCTCGCTGGAGGCAGCACAGACATTTTGTATAAAGAGAAAGAACAAGGGGATGAGGAAGTGCTGGAATTAAAGGGGCAGTGTGTGTGTGTGTTGCCTCGTCTCCTTAGACTCCTTAGAAATGCAATGATCCCGGGATGTCATTGTCAGACTGTCATCATTCCCCTAGCGCCTGAAAAGCAGAGTAATGGTTTACCTTTCCGTAAAAAAAACAAACATTACAGGTAACAGAGAGTTTACACTGGATATGAACAGAGACTGAAATTTAGAGAGTTTTTGGAAACTTTTAAGAAAAGCTGGATACAAACTAACAATGCCTCAGCAGCTAAACCAGCAGGTCAAAGGTGAACTGTTTCTAAAGTTGCTAAAAGTTACTGACGTTTTGTGACTGCTCTTATAAGTCACACCTACAAAAATGAGAAAGATAGATGGATATGTGAATAAAAAATTAACACGTTTAATAAAACTAGGTTTGCTCTCTTCAGTCAAAACTCAACATGTTTACAGACATCTTCACATGCAAATATTTTAGTAAAAAAATGTGTAGGTAAATATTACAGCTATTAAATGTAGAAAAGGTTATAAATAAAGTACGTAAAACAAAATTACATTTTTTATGTTTTTATGAAGGGATATTATTACTTTTAAATAGAATTTTGCTATATTTTACATTAATATTTTATTTATATAAGCTGGCAACATGGATTGTTTGGTTAAATCCAACTACTACTGGCTGAAAAAAAATCTTGTTAACCATTATTAAAAAAAAAAAAAAACTACTGAGAACTACTGAATATCATTACCATCCAGATAAATGATCATGGCCTACTTCTGAAGAAACACATAGGTTTTGCCATATGTACGATCAGAGATAACAGTAGTTCATACCCCGACAAACAACTAAATTTGGAGGTTCAATCCTTCCCCAGACCCCCACGTCTGTAACGATCTGTAAGCACGAGTCATAGGCAGAACAAATCAGCAGAGCAGTGCCGGGGTCACAGTTTCTCCACCCCCCCAACATGGAAATCCATGTCAGTCTCCCTCCCCATGGGCACCATTTGAAAGCTTAATATCGTTTTCCAGCCACTAACGGCATCTGGCTTCCATTTCCACTCCTCCTGGAGGTTTTCAGGTCACTAATAATAACTGTTTCAGGCAAAAGTGAAAGTTCAGCCAAAGTCTAGCTCCAAGCCAGATCAGGGAGCCCTGCTGCTGCTGAGTGTGAGGTGGAGCTGCCCGGTTCCCTAGGCACCACGGGCCCCCGCAGAGGATTTGTTTTGTTTGGGTTTTTAAAGTGCTGAGCCCAGGCTGGCAAGGGACGTCTGGAGTAAAACCCAAAAGTGTGTGTGTGTGTGTGTGTGCGGGAGAGTGAGAGTAAGACAGAAGGGAAAAAATGCGGACAGGAGGTTAAAGGGTCTCCTGATTATTTCCCATTCTCACAGAGCATTTAACAGCTGGGTGCAAACTCTTCACCATGGCTACCTGAGACTCTCTGAGAATAGTAATGGAGTGAGACGGCACTCCAAGTTCTGAGATTAACTGTCTCTCTCCCCCCCCCTCAACGATTCAGACCGTCTTGCTGGGTGAAGACCCGGTCTAAAATAAGTGCTTCCAAAACCTCACCTAACTCTGACCGGGCTTTCTGAGACCAGACAATAACTGTGAGGAGCAAATTGAAGCGTAATGTTTATTTTCTCAGAAACGGCACTAAATTCTTCCAACCAAAAACAGTTCCCTGCTCTGAGCTTTAGAAATATACTCTCTTAGCCTGCTCTGTGCTGAAACAGAAGAGGATCCAGAAGAGATCTGGTTTATGTTCCCCTGTTATGAAGATTAACCTTCTTTATGGACACAATTACTCATCCGTACAGGATAAGACCGCGGCTAAATTAGGAGCCACCATCATATCACATAATGTACTGAGCATCTGGGGCTCCTCAAGAATAAAAACTCCTCTAACAGTTTCCAACCAAAACTCCTGTTTTTACAGACGGACTACGCTCATTAGATTATAGAGTTTAAGTGAGTTTGCTTAATTGTGCTTTTGGAGAAAAAAAAAAGGTTTTTATTTTCGGAAATTCATTTTTTGAAGCAAGGTTGCATTAAATTGGTCAAAAGTGACAGTAAAGACATGTAAAGTTACAAAAGAATGGAGTAACGTTTACTGAAATTTCAGATTTGTCAGGATTACTTTTTAAAATATTAAAATAGATATGGCTATTTTAAATTGTGGTCACATTTCACAATATTTATATTTATCTATTTTGATCAAGTAAAAGCAGTCATGGTGAGCAGAAGAGACCAATTTTTTTGCAGGTTAGATTTAGATTACACAAGTGGCTTTTTTCAGATTTTTTTTAATGATTAGCTTCCTATGAGATCAAGCTGAAAGACTGCCTAAGAAAAAGTTGGGGGTCAGGTGACCCCTAAACCAGCCTATATTATTCACTTCTTCCTTAAAGGGACAGCTCACCCAAAAATGTAAATTCTGTCATAATTTCCCTCAACACAACCACATGCTGTTCAAAAACCATATAACTTCTTTTTTATGCAGAACACAAAAGAAGATACAACAAACAACACGACATAAGAGTGAGTCCATGACGACAGAATATAACAATAATTACACTAGTTGCAGTTTTTAATATAGTTTTGCACATGCCTAAACCACAGAAGTCAAATGCCACAAGGCCTCAAAGCGACTCTACACAGACTACATTTGTACCGTTACCATGAATATGAATTAGGCAAATGTTCCACAATGAAATGCATGAAGGTTGCTGTGCGTGTGCCCTTCCTTCCAGTTCTTATTGAGGAAGGCTATTTATATCTTTAGGATTACGCACACGGCACAAGGTTAAAAAAAAAATTTGGCATTGGAGTCTGGAGTGTAACCGTGTCTGGGTCTGCTGGTTAATCCATTCATTTAGTCACAAAAACACCTGTTTATGCTCGAGACAGCGAAGTTAAACAGCAGTCCAGATGTCTCTCGACAGAACTCTCCGCGCGAGACCGCCGGACAAAAGACTGTGTCACCTTACGACAGGTATCCTGATACCGCCGTGGCACTTTCTCAGTTGGCAATCAAACCGAGGCTACATGCCAACTGGAGAGTCTGAATGTGAAACGAATGAAAGTGAAGCAGAAACACAGAGAGCAGGAAGAAAAAAGAGCTTGGGTCGCCCCCCAAAGGGTTGGCATCTTACGTAACCCAACACAAATGTGATTCATCCTTCATCTGAACACACAAGCGGCGAATGCCCTCTCTTCCCGCAAACAGTCTTCAACGTCAACGATTCGAAAAGCAACCACTGCACACAAAAACACTCTCGGTTGCTGTCAGAAATACCAACAGGCAACGCGAAACACAGGCCACAGCTGACCTACTTATTCACACCTGATTATGCTGGCACACTACACACAATGCAATATGGCGCTACATCCTCTGGCCCATGCCACGGTCAGCAACAACGCAGGGCTGTTTCAGCAGTCTGAGTACATTTACAGCTGACGGCCGCTGATGGAAACTCCGGCTTTTCAATCATCCCTCACAGCGAGTGGTAAGAAAGAGAGAGAGAGAGAGAGAGATAAAGGGAGAAAGAGAGGTGCGCGCCTCCTCCTCGCCTCAGCTGAAATGGACTGTTCATAGCCCCCTAAGAGCTGGGCTTTTATCAAACATGGCATGTGAGTGAGATTCCAGCCTCTCGAGTCTCCCACACATTAACAGTTCCGACTGCGAGTCTTCGCCCGCTGCCGCCGCGTGCGATCGATACTCTGATATTTAAAGAGCAAACACAATCTCTATTTTTCAAACAAAATCTCGCCCAGTAAATTATCGAGCGAGGGACGACGTCTGCCTGCTGTTTGGGCCAAATACGAGATCATGACGAGTTATTTTGTCTTATGGTAAACAGCGTCTTGGCTTCACTGCTAGCTAGCGTTACTCACAGATTCGAGGTAAAAATGGCAAACTAAAACTTTGTTTACGATAGCACTTGGAACTTGTATTTGCAGTCACCGATTACTAGCAGTTCAACATTAGCATTAGCTAGTCAACAAGAAACGGTTTTCGCAACAATTAAAGCAGAACAAGATGCTAATCAATGTAGGATGAGAAAATCTTGCTTAGTGGACGAACATTGTTATTCTGTACATTTAAAAGGAAACAGTCAAATCTGATTTTGTGTCGATTTTAAGAGGCAGCAAAAAAATTACAGTCTTGTTAAGCACTAGCACCAATAATTTGTGGTTGAATTTAACATTAATTGGTGTTCACAAACGTTTGTTTGTGGGATGGAAAATAGCTACTGATCTGCTACTAATTTATTACGTTCCTTGTCTGTTCGATTACATCATTAATTGATCTTTACCTCACATCTATGCCACATATACATGTACAAGATACTACTACGTATACTGTAAAACTGTACAGTAAACTATACTGTAATTACTTTGATGTAATGATATGTATCATGAAAAGCGCTATACAAATAAATTTGAATTGAATTGAAACAAGCAGTTTTTGAAAAGACATCCGTTTAAGTCATTTCAGGCTCTTAGCTAATTATTGTAATATTAAATTTACGAAGACTAACATTTTAACATACTCAAGTGACTAGTTCAAATGAAAAACATAGCTCGCAAAGTTTTCCGATTTGTCCGCTGGTTTTTTTTTGCAAAAAATTGCAGATAAATTCAAACTGAATTTACCCAAGGGTTGCTGCAAACCACATATTGACCACCGGCGACAACGACGAGGTGAAAAAGCTTCAGGCACAGGAAGATGCACCTCATTAGTTTTATGCACAGTAAAGTCACAGGCTTTGTCAAGGCCTTTGATCTCCGCGGTTGTGATTTTTTAAACATATCTGCGGCGAATTAGGGTGGCGCGGCGGAGCCTTGGAAATGAAACATGCTCTTCTCATCACAGAGTTGGTGAATCTTGTCTGAAAACAATGGATCGGGTTGCAGTGCAAAACGTTCAACGACGGGGCAATCATAACAAATGTTAGCGTGATCCAGCTAAGTTTAAAACGCTTGTTTATGACAGAATCTAAACGTACAAACTGCATGAAAGCACTGTAATTTTTAGTTTAATGTAGCCATTAAAACTGATAAATCCAAATGACATGAAACAGATAACAGAGCAAGATGACAGTCGTAATGATTCTTAAGTATAAAATCTGTTTTAAGTGACGATATACAAAAAGACCATTTGGACTAAACTTCCCTTTATCTCTCTCTCTCCTTCGCTCAGGAAAGAGGTCAATCGGAGCAGATCTCTTTCCCATGGCTCTTAATTCAGAACTACTTCCCTCAAACTCTTTCCAGATGTTTCTGAACAGAAGCAAATAAAACGCTGTTCTAACCTTTTTCCACAGTCTATCACGGTAATAACCTGACGCATTGTTTTAACACTATTTTACATAAATATTATTCAGCAGTCCATTTTCTGCTGTTCAGGGCTTTAAGTAGTATTTGAACGACCACCAGGAAACAATGTTCTAGACCTTGATTTAAAAAACAAGGAACTGAAGTTTTCCAACAAATTTAAACAGTTTATTCTGTAAAGTCAAGTCAGCATTAACTACCATTTCAACCTATTTTACAGGTTTTTTTTTGTGGTTTTTTTAAAGTAGGTTTTATCAATGAGGAAATGATGGAATAAAATGGCTTTAAATATTAAAAGCTGCTCAATGTCAGTAAACATCTGTTTGAATATTAGTTGCATTATCAAATAGACAGTATGGCCACGGTGATGTCAGTAACAAAGGAAAGTAATTCCAAATGTACCACATTTTAACCAAAACAAGCTTTATTTTAAAAATAGTATATAAATAATATAATAAATAACGCACGGATAAAACAGTCACAATAAAACTAGACACACTCATCAAGAAAGTACTAAGGAACTGTTAGATTTGCATGACCTAAAAATGACTTCTTAAAAAGTTGATAAACAATATAGTGCCATTAAACTTTAGGTTTATCTTGCAGTTTGCTCTTTTTTTTCCCAATTCAGCTGCTGCAAAACAAATCAGAGGCGTTAAATTCCTTCAAACTGGAAGAACTTCCAGAGTGCACGGGCACGCAGACCAAACACGCCATAAAGAACGAACGAAAGGAAGCGAGAAAGAGAGAAAAAGAGAGGAAGAGAGAAGGGGTGGTGGGAGGGGCGAGCGCTCTCATACCCTCCTCCAACTCGGGCTCTATTTGAAATGGACGGCTAATTATGCTGGTGGCGTCAGAGTTCTGGCTTCCCTGTGTGGGGCGGGAGGGGAGCAGCCCCCCTGTGAAACCCCAGCCCTCAGACACAGCAAAAGGGGGCAGTCAGTGAGGTAATGACCGTGTGTATAAGCGTCTGAGAGAGGGTGACCGAGAGAAAGAGAGAGAGAGAGAGAGAGAGAGAGAAAAAGAGTGTGCTGGCACATGGCCTCCCCCCCGATTCCCATGGCCACTGAATTCTTCCTGCCATCTTTATCTCCCGCAACCAAGTGCAGACCGATCAGCAAAGGAAAGAGGGGTCAACACACACACAACCGATCAGCCTATAAAAAGCACTCACTTAAAACTCTTCATTAACTATTTAGTCACTTCATGTTACATATTCCAGTAGAAAACATCCATTTAAGCACGTATTTATCTATAAATAGAATTTGAGCACACATAGCTTTATCATATTCGCAAGCTAAAATGGGGGCCTTAGGAACGGTTTGATTCCCTCTTCAGACCGAATAAAAATATACATCATCATCAAGTATTTATCACAGAAGAACCGAGTCCCTCTTTAAAGGAGCTATACTCAGGCCACCATTGCTGGCCTACGATGATCACATGAGACGGCAGACAACTACAAAGAGGAGAAAAAAAAAAAAACGTCTTATTTTAGATCGCAGCACCTCCTGGAGCAGGTAATTCAAATACTGTGGAATTATCAGCGTCTAGGCTGAACTGGTATTAGAACAAAGGTGCTCAAGTAAGTAGCAGATCTGAAAGTCCTAACCTATTCTTTTCTGCTACTTTTTAATAACCAAAGCAAGGCAACAGACTGAATCTCCTGTAACACACAGGAAAGGTAACTGTACTGTGAAACCACTACAGATGGATCTTACACTGCACAAGTAACAGCTATTTGTCACCTCTTTACAAATATGGAAAGGCAATATCCTGTACAATTCCGTCAAATTTAGACAAATTTCATTTCCTGTCACAAGCAGCAAAGGAAACGGTCAAGTAGAAGCAGTACAGATGGGCCTAACGTTCCTCGTGCTTTTACAAATATGAAAAAGCTATTAATGCACACAAATCAATCACCGTTTTATTTTACCAATCAATTTCACCAAATACAAAGCAACTTATGGCCACACTTCATTGTAAGGTCCAGATCTCACTATTAACAATGACTTTTGCCTTAAGCTCCCAATTTGCTGTTTATTAATATATAATAAGTTAGTGGTTAAGTTTAGGTACTAGGTAAGATTAAGAGATCTAAAACACGTTCATGCTGAATAAGTGATTAACAAACGCTTCATAAGTATAACATGCAGCCACGTGCTACTAAATAGAGATAAATTCCTAAAACTAAGTGTTATAACCATATCAAAAATGTTTTTTTTTGTTGCAGAATCTGTCTAAACTCTGAAATGGTATAAATACAGCAGTCAATTTAAGTGCTTCGCTATATTCTTTACGAGCATGAAAAGGCTACAAATTTTCACAGAAGTGTTTTGTTTTGTTTTTTTCCCCCATAAAATTTCAGTCGAATTCCGACCAAATATTATATATCTGAAAATGTTTCTGGTTTCCTCAAAGTGCATGTCGAAAACACACTCAAAGGGCCTCGCAGAATTTATTATCAGTATAAATTGTGAAATTAGACAAATACAAGAGTCAATTGAAGCGTTTTACTTTGAGGCTAAATTTGGAGAGGCCACATGCAAATATGTGTGTTGTTTTGGGGCCTCATATACAGTTGGCTTGGTTTTGAAGTGGTCAGGATCCAAGTCTGTGTGAATGTGTGGGGTGGGCTCCACAGAGACGCTGTTGTTCTATTCATCTTTCATGTCAGCATTAAAACCATGCCTAAAAGTCGTTTACCCGCATTTTCGCAGACACATGGAGACATTCCTGTTCGCTTTTTAGGGACTTTCCCAATGCTTTCAAATCCAATCAGGTGTCAGTCAGACAGTTATTCATAAAACACAGGTGCTCGATTCATTAAATGATGTTTAATAAAAACACTCCACCTGCAAGTGATGAATCTCCTTAAAAATATTCAAATGCAAATTTTCCTGTACTCATCCAATAAATATTAACCAAGTTATCTGTTCATTATCTATTACAGTAAGAAAAGTGGATGATGACGGCACATCCAACTATGAGTGTCACGTCTGGCAGCCTAATCTGCTAAAACTCTTCACATGCGTACAGTAGAAGATCTCAAAGATGTAGCAGCACTATTCATACGATAACCACACAGAGGAACCGAAAACGCAACAGATTACCCTCGCTTGGTGTTTAGGTACACAGCGTACCGCAGCCAGCCCATGTGCCCCTCATTAAAGATATCAAACACATTTTAAAGTCATCACAGGGGCCCAGCGCAGGTCCAGACAGGAGACTCTGCTAACATCTTGATGGTGGCAGAACTGCCTGCGTCAATCCCTAATCTCTCCACGTTGACGCACGAAAACTTAGGACCACACACCAAGTGAGGTACACTTACACCTCACCTGCATACTCAGAGCCACGTGGTGACAGGAGGAGGCAGGTGACACCGGCACACAAAAAGCTGAGGATATCTGAGACTACAAGGTCTGTTTGGAGTCCCAGAGAAATTATAATTAAGATTCCACTTTATTCCACTGTCTGGTGCGGTTTTTGCATGGTAATAGGAGACATCTGATTCACATCGAGGCATCAATTAAGCATAGATCAGTTAATGAGAACAAAACAAGAAATATACGCATCTCAAGCATTGTGAAAAATAAGATTTGTGTAGAAGAGACACAAAAGTAGCAAGAGAGAAAACAAGATGATAAATAGCGTCCGTGACATCATCAAAGCCTGAACTCGCTGATGCCAGTTCTTATCAGCCTGGGAGACAGGGAGGGAGGGAGGGAGGGAAAGCATTGAAAATTTAGAGTCACCACATCAGAATATGCCCAGCTGTGTGTGTGGTCCTTTTATGTTCAACACTATATGTCTGAACCCTAATTGAATAAACGATTTTCCTAGAACACAACATAATCAAACAGCAACACATCTGACATGCAAGGAGCCGAGCAATGTTTGACTGTTACAGATTAATGTTACACAAAAGCTGAATACCATCCCAAAACATACTGCAACACATGCACATATATAGTATTCCACGTTTTCCTTTAATTTACGTTCATATTAGCGTATTTGAAAAAAATATATATATTTTAAAATTAACGTTTTTATTAAAACTAGCAAAAAATCCGATAAAATTTTAGCGTAGGGAATATAATAAGCTCGTTTTCATGTTACTATCGAACGATATCGATTCTTTAATGACTAGGTATGCTTATGAAGATTAATAAATGCTTACTGGTTAAGAGGAAATTTAAAGTTCGATCGGAAAATAGGTCAGCGATTTTTTTTTTCTAGCTAAGCTTTGCGACCTCAGTTCATAAATACATAAACTCTTAATCAATAATTGATACAATCATGGGTCTATTGTTTATGCCTAACCAAACGCGACAAATGCACGTAATACTCCTACAGCAAGAACACTACAAATAACGAAAGAGCTCTGACTTTGACAACTGATCAATTTTAAAAACAAATACCTCAAACCAAAACAACTGCAGAGCAAAGACGATCCTTATTACGTTCCCACCTGCGTTTAAACGCTCGTTCGTTCCATGTTTCTGTAGAACGACTTAAACACAAGTTATATGTGAAGAAAAAACAAGACATGGTGAAATGGCATTAATTTGTTTGAATGAGCCATTTAGTCGGCCTCCGTAACTGAATAACGAAATAAACCGTCTTTTTTTAGAGCCTCGCGACTATATTTCCAAAAACGTTCATCTGTCCGTGTTTGTTTATTGTTTTGTTTAATTGTTCCTGTCTCGCGCAGGTTTAGCAGCCAATTCCGTCCTCGCTTTAAACTTACACACTAAGCTGAACTTTGCGTTTGCTAACTTCATAAACTTCTAAAGTCACACAAAAAAAGTGCTAGTAAACGATAAACAAGGTGAAATCTAAAAAGGAAGGCAGTCTAACTCCTCTCTCGTTACTAAGCAATAACGTCTCGGTCCAGCACAGCGCCACCCGTGTAGCGCGACACACTTCTAAACACAAAATTATTTCAACAAACATACTGTCTAAATCTCTTCGGCACAAACTATTCCCAAAACATCCCGGAGATGGAAAGGAGCGGGAAAGAATCGGGAAACCTAAGCGCTCCCGTTGCCAAAGTGGCCGCATCCACCTTGACCGTGATGGTTGATCGATGGGAATTGAACAAAGAGGATCAATTTCCGATCAGCGCGAGAGCCGCTTTAATCAATGGGCACCGAACCCGGCGAAAGCGCCGACGCGAGAGCAACGCGCCAGCCTCTCGGCGCGACGCACCCCGGGACCGGCTCACCGGCACACACCGCGAGTACAAAGCGAAAGGAAGCTGACCTGGAGCTGCTGCAAATCAAAGCGTTTCCAATATTGAAACATCGATCCCGCATTGGCCGCCATCTTGAGACATATTGAGACGGAATGAAAGGCTGATAGAGAGAGCGCGAGAGGGGCTGGAGTTCAGCGCGAGAGAGAGAGAGAGAGCGAGAGAGAGAGGCGGGGGAGCGCGCGCAAAACACGGAGCGGAGCGGATCGAACGGCGCGGGCGCGCGAGGAACGGAGTTATCGAACGAACGCCGACCTGCGATATTGAATAGGGCTACTGAAAACAATTATTGAGAGCGTCCTCAATAAAAGGCAGAAAACGCGGAATGGAGTTTCAGCGCGTTCAGTCGAGCTCCCCGTGGCGCAGGAGCGGGAGGGGGGTGCTGGATACGTTTTCATCCGTTAAAAGAAGAGAGTTTATACGGTTATTGATTTTTTTTATCATCAATATAGATTGATATTACGAGAGGCTGATCGGATCCGACGCGACCATGCGAGCAAGGCGAACGCAACGCGCCGCTCGAGTGTTTTTAATGTTTCTCGTGGTCAGATGAAGAATCTTCTGGCCTGTTGTTGTGTTCGTACACCTGATATATTGATTTCTGATTTGTTTTGTTTTTTTCAAATCCTATTAAAAATAATGCTATTATGTTCTCGCGTGTACGCAGCTGTCTTAAAACGCCTTCAATGTTAATGGTGTGCATGTCCAGCTACCCTCTGTTTATACTCAAAAACCAATACATCTATTATATTGATTTTATGGGCATTCTTGCGTGAAGAATGTGGATACGGCGATCGATAGCTTAAATAAAACAAAACACCGTCTAACTGTTCTCCATATAAATACTGCATGAAGCGATATGCATTTTAAATGGTTAAGGACGGTGTTTAAGATGGTGGCATTAGATGATTTGATGTTATAACATAAACCCTTGTCCGGTCGATTCCTGATGAATTGTAAATACTGCTTTTGAACTTGAACTTGGAGAGCAGCGCCCTCTATTGGATGCGTGTAGTATCGTCTCACCTCATTGTTATGATGCACAGTGATGATCCAAAATGATCATATTCACTGTCACAATTAATGATGATAACCAATCACTGTTTAGCCAACAGTGTTAATTGCTGGATGGTGATTACAATGATTACATAAATGCATAATTTATTAATTAAAATGTTTAATATGATTATTATTATATTTATAAAATTAGTGGTAAAAATTAAATGCTATATGGCCAGTGATTATACTATTAAATTATTTTAGAATTGCATTTATTTAAAAATAGCTTATTATAATTTAATACATATTATATATATATATATATATATATATATATATATAAAAACACACAGTACCTTTCATCAAAGTTGTCCTAAACCAAAAACAATACCCTTTCTTATCTTGGGACAACTTTAATAAACTTTTTTGATGCACTTCAAATGTTGACTACTTTATATACATATATAAATACAATCAGTCATGTTAAATCATGAAACAGATTATGCTCAATTCGTTTCATAATGCATTACTTATTTTGCAAAACTTAATATTTTGTGGGTGTGTGTGTGTAAACTGTGTACACAGACATAATATTAATACTAGATATTCTTTTATTCTTTCTCATATCGGTGTGGGCTGATCCAAAATTAATATTCTTTAGTAAATCTTTTGCTCTTTGACTTTTTAGATAATACACTTAATACAACGTCAAAAAAATAGACACAATGCACACAATCCATTTACTTGTCACAACAATAATATTGGTAATTTCTACATACCTTTATAAGCTTTCAACTCAATTTTAATACAGGTTGTCAGTTTGATCGTAATTCAACTTTATTGTCATTGTGCAAAGTCCATAACAAACAAAATACAGTTAGCATCTAACATGTGCTTAAACCGTAAAACAACGTTTAAAAAGGCTAAGAATTGTGTTAAATGAGAAAACCACTGAATGTGCTGTACAGTATGGTACAAAAATACAAAACAATAGTTAAAACCAAGATATGAAAACATTAATCAAACAATTAATCTAAAAATATTTTGTGGTGCCATGCTTATGAGTAACACAATAAGCACACCAGGAGTTCAAGTGAACAATGATCATTTTAAGCTTAACTTGTACCACCGGATTCCTGAGTCGCCAGTTCCATGAGTTTGGTTGATGTGTAGAGCAGCCGCGATTCTCACCCTCACACAGACACTTACACTTAGAGGATGATGGGGGTTTCGGTTCAGACCCCGCAGGGTGGAGTGAGAATTGGAAGCTGGGAGAGTCCCATGGCTCTTCATAAGTGCTCCTCCCCTTGGTTCCCCTCACTGAGACACCAGGGAAGCTACGCAGGAGAGCCGGTCCCACTGGCGGTTTGTTTTTTCAGGCCCACTGGAGCCTCTGAGCACCCAGCCCCCCTCTCTCCGCCCAGGCGTGCACACACCTCATGGGAGCACAATTAAGAGCTGTCTCTCCTGCCTGCCGAGCTGTGGAGGACTCCCTCCTCTACCCTTCCCCTTTTTTAATCAAATAAGCCTCCTCTTGAGGCTAGTCCTCGTTTAAAAAGTCGGCATGCAGGATTAGATTTTAATTATGGAGATGCAAAGACATGGCAAATGAACATAATGAAGAGACAAGCAGAGATGTGAGGAGGGCATTGTTCTGGGGATGTGCGTGCATGACTGTTTCCACATGCACACCTGGACCTGATGAGCAGTGGACAGGTGTCTCATATTAGTCATAAACAATTAATCTTTACCATAAATACTCAGGTACAACATCTAAAATGTAAATTGCCGGAGGTTTATGAAGTTGGTATATATTACTATGGGTAATATATTTTGTAGTGGAGGATTATAAAAACTTACAACTGGGTGAACTGCTCCATCTGCAGGCAAACAAACTACAGCTGAACACTGTGATCTTAATTTTATGACGGATGCCTCAACATTAATTTTTAACTATACATATGTATAGTTTTGATGCCATGTTATATATATATATTATTACTTAATTTATAAAAATGTAGTGCAAAAGGAAATAAAACTAAACAAATAAATAGTGTTTTTCCCACTTATATTTATATATATATATATATATATGTATATGTATATATATATATATTATGCTATAATCATGCTATAATTTGTGCTAAAGGAGCGCCAAAATAATCATTCTTTAAAGAACTTGAACTTTTCTCTTTTGCAAATCTCTTTTTTTAATTATTGATCTTATGAAATATTCTAATATTTGAGATATTTTTTACTTCCATGAGATGTAAGCATTAAAATAAATTTATTAATAATTGTAATCAATCTAGAACACCTGAAAGTTTCAGTTTTAGAAATATTCTATATGATAGATAATAGGTATCTATATATGTGTGTGACATTTCTAAACATAAAATGCACGTGTTATTAATTGTTAACTAACAAAGAGAATTAAAAAATATATTGCTTATAAACATTAAATAAAATAAAATAGACATGAACCGAAATGAAAGGAAATAAATTATTAGGTTAAGTTAAATTACTAGAATAATTCTAACTAAATTAATTAAAACTAAAAGTTAATAAGCAATATATATATAATATATAAAAATGACAAATTTATAAATGATAAAAATCACCAAAACAACTTAATAAACTTTAATTAAAATTTAAATTAAATCAGAACATATCAAATTAATTGACAAAGAATTCAAAATATGAACAAAAAATAATGTAGGCTACTATTAATACTACAAATAAACTAAACTGAGACATGCAAATGAACACTAAATTTAATGTAATATTGTGTTATATTGTCATTTTAAGTAATTGATCCTTTGTATATGTTTATTTTTAGTAACAGAACAGGTCTGACACACACACACACGCAAACATTTTGAAAAATGACACATATATGTCCATTTACCAGAAAGATCAAAACATGACCCAATTACCTCACTTTATCATAAAGAACAATGAGAAGAACATCAAAAATGACTAAAAATAAAGAGATTGTGGGCAGTGTATCGTCATCTCTGTGTTGTCATATAAAGCAGCATGTATTTACAGGCCTGTCGAGGTGTGATGGAACCATATGGCTAATGTGATTGACAGTAAGAAGCAGCTGTAGGAAGCTGACACTTCCCCGCCAGGCTCCTGATCAGTTGTGTTATTGCTAGCACACATAAGCAGACCTTGACTCCTTCTCACCCCCCACCTGCCAGTCACACACCTAACATGGGCACGCTCCCTGTCGTGACCACACACACATGCACAATGCCAAGCAGGAGATCACAGCGACATTCCAAACATCCCATGGTGCAGTTCTTCTCCACGGCTCTTTTGGCCAGTGTTCGTTCAGTTGTCTGTGAGGACACTGCTAAAACAAGCTTTACACAGCCTGCTGCCGTGCCGGATAGCTGGACAGATTATTTACGGCAGTCTGACGGCACATTACTTGGCTGTTTGTAAGAGCACATTTAAATCTGGCAAGCATGGGATCGCTGGCTATATTTGTAGCGCTGAGAATGGCTTTTGTTCAGTTCGATTGTTCGCTATAGATAATGGGAGTCAAAGTAGAAACTATTTGTTCATAAGAGTTGCATGCCAAATTAAAGCCAAGGGCTTGACTGTGCTCACATGTTAAGATGGCCGCATTCAAACGGATGAGTTCCAATAATGTGCAATCATTTTTCAATCAAGCACAGCTTGTATTGGTGTTGCTTACACACACATGTATTTTCACTTCAATCATATATTAAATGAAAATATGTTGTCGTAATGATGCCATAATCAATTAGCTATGTGACAGCAGTTTCTCATTGTGATGGCTTACTATATAGTAATCCACCACTGGGGCAAGTTGTCACAAATGGTCAGTATAATGTTTTTATTGTTTTATTGTATTAACTGTATATTTTTTAGCTATTTGTTAAGCTAATCAAAATAACCCAGTTATAACTTCAGTTTAATTGAGATTTATTGAAATACATGATGAAAAAAACATGATTATTTGTAAAAATATGATTGTCTGCTTTTGCAAATGAACTCTTCATACATAAACACAAAAAATAATAAATTACATACATGAAACCTATTAGAAATTGCAGTTTCATTATGTATCACATACAAATATGTATGTTTATAAATGTTGTGTATATTATAGGATATATGTTGTTTTAATAAAGTTGCATATATGTATATATATATAATTAAAGCATATATTGTTAAAATTTATGATTGGTGCACATAATACTGTACAAAGTACTCATATAGATAATATTAACATTACAAATTTTACTATGAGGATTTTATTTGTTAACTCTCTTCATCTACACATATAATGTATGTATGTGAAAACTATCACCTTATAGGTAACAAACTGCCTATGGCAGTATCACTCATGATACAGGGATATATTATATATATATACACACATATATAATATTACATTTCTATTAACTGTAACACCCATTTTAGAATCCTTGCTTATGCTAAACTTTACCGGCATAGTTTCTCATTTTTCAGGATTGTTTGAAATTTTTTGCACTGGAAGAACCCTTGTGAGCCCTCTCTGCTCTCTAAGCCTGGCTTTAAAAATCAGCCTTGTAAGCTGGTCAAAAGTATCTCTACTGACCACCAATGTAACAAGGGCCTCAAGCCATTAAAGTAATCCATGTTGCGGAGACATAGCATCAACATCTGACCAAACACACTGATGTGAGAAGCTAGCCGGCTTCACACAGTCTTTAAACGACACATTAAACATGCAGATGAGTCTTAAGGGGTTACGGCACTCCAAATGATCCCAAGATAGGAAAGCCCACAAACTCTGATCACATCACCTAGCATCTGTCTGAAACAATAACTGGGGGGGTGCAAGGGCTGGGTCATTCTCTATATGGCAAGTATTCTTGTATTGTTCCTCCTCCTTTGTCTAAACATAGAACAGGTGGGCCGTCAAGCCAATTGTGCCAATATATAGCTGGAAACCAACGATGTCTGAGTGTCCCTCAGGCTTTTGAGACCAAGAACAGAGTAAAGAGAAGCTCATCATAATGGTAGGCCTGCATCTCTTTGCTTTTGGACTCTGTAACACGGAAATGCCGGTGCATGTGAACGGTGTTGTTCTTCAGACTGGGAGAATGTATTATTTAATGTTAAAAAGTACATCTATGGATGGATCTATGGACATATTTGTATCTTGTAATTAGACCTTTTTTATAAGTTTATCTTCCATGTACCTTGATCTTTTTCACAAGAGCAACTTCATCTAAATTCGCAGCGTGCTTGAATCGGGTCACTTTTTGAGACTTGGTTAAAATGGCACAAACGTCTTAGAGGGTCATGTCATTTTTGCATGCATTTTGTGCTTATGTGCTTCCATATTGCATTTTGAAAGCATACGGCTGGAAAACAAAATCATCCAAACCACTTTTTTTGCTGGATTTCCAGGCACCAAAGAAGGCCAAGAAGAAGGAAGCTGCCAGCTCCAACGTGTTTAGCATGTTTGAGCAGTCACAGATCCAGGAGTTCAAAGAGGTCGGTCATTTCTAGGATTCTACCTTAACATTTTATTCTAGCGTATTTGTAGGTACTTACCTCTGTAAATCTGAATGGTCCTCCAGGCTTTCACCATCATGGACCAGAACAGAGATGGCTTTATTGACAAAAACGACCTGAGGGACACATTTGCTGCTTTGGGTGAGTGAAGCCACACTGAATGACTATATAAAGTGTAAATACTACAGACTCTGAAAGCTAAGTCTCCGACACTTAAAGGCGTTTATCCTACTGAACTAACAAGAGTATTGTTTTAAGGATTACAGTGGATTTCTTTAGAACCCAAAATGTGATTACAACCATATGTTCGATACAGATTTAAATGCAAATATCATCATTCCTTTACATTGCTGATCAATGCATATATAACAGGATCCAAATGTGGCCTTTAATGTGGACATTAATGTAATTTTTTTTTTACTTTACAATATGCCGACCCCATAACTATTTAATTGCACTGAACATCTACAAACATTCCAGTTAACTCTCACTCCATTTTGAGTAAGTGGCGCTCTGTATTAATGTATATCTCTGTATGTGCGTGTTTGGCAGGACGTCTCAACGTTGGCAACGATGAGCTTGATGAGATGCTAAAGGAAGCCTCCGGCCCTATTAACTTCACCGTCTTCCTCACCATGTTTGGAGAGAAGCTCAAAGGCAAGGATCAGATTTATCAGAATTGAAATGATAATCATGCTAATGAGGTGCAAATAGCTGCAGAACCCAGCACACTGCATACTGATACATGAATCATATAGTTGAGCATCCGAAGCTTGGATTTTGAATGCAACTTGCCCTAGAAATGACTTCTACATTTTGTTAATCAACACGTATTAGATTATGTAATTACAGAATAATCTATGATCTGTTACCTTTCTGTGACTGACAGGTACAGACCCTGAGGAGACTATTCTCAATGCCTTTAAGATCTTCGACCCAGAGGGCACAGGAATCCTTAAAGGAGAAGAGTAAGTAGATTTATGCAAATGTAAAACCGTTTCAGCACATCAGCGACTTTTGACTTGAAATAATCTCATTGAAATGCACAGCATTTAATATATTTCTTGTGTTTCTCCTCACAGAATCAAATATCACCTTATGTCCCAGGCAGACAAATTTACTGAGGCTGAGGTACTTCCTTTCCTTTCTATCTGTCTGATATAGTGCCAGTTTTTAAAATCTAATATTTAATTTGAAATCATTAAACTGTACTATTTAATATCAAAACATATAACAATTTTTCTAAATGTACCTATAGGTAAACCAGATGTTCACAAACTTCCCCTTGGATGTCGCTGGCAACCTGGACTACAAAAACCTGTGCTACGTCATCACCCACGGAGAGGATAAGGAACAGGAGTAAAAACTACATTTCCCACGTTTCTCCATGTGTGTTCATGTCTATTTGTGTGCTGTCTTCTCCTTAAGCTCTGTACCGTGTTTTGTCAATAAAGAGATACAAAAATCAAGTCTAGTTACAGTTGTTTTAACTTGCTCAGCTAATAATAGACTTTTCAAATAAATCAATATTTTCCCCATGAATCTTATTTTAAAAAAGAAATAAATCAAAATACTAGCAATCAGGTTTTGGCTCTGGATAACGTAAAGCATCGCCGTGGGAAACCTTTCAGCAAAAACTTCAGACACTTCTTCTTTCTTAACGCAACAACAAGAAAAAGCCCAAGATTTGGAAAGATTTCGTTGCCTCCCGAGGGGATTACCAAACTCAAACGCAACAATAAGCTTAAAGCCACACTGGCGTGTTGAACGGTGCTCCACGAACAAGGTCAACAGGGCCTTTTGTGTCTCTCCGGCTATTCACTGCAGCCCTATTAATAGCAGCCCTTGGTGCGTTCTGCCATTTTGGCTTTCCAGCGAGTCAATGATAGGCTGTATGAATAAAAACAGGTGAGCAGAGGTGTAAACACAATTTATTGTGGTAGATGTTACTCTTTCTACGCAGACAGAGGGTTGAATTAGATTTTTGAAGTTCTATTCTAGTCTATTTTTTGCTTGCTGTGAGTTTTGAGATGGGAATTGTTTTTATACAAAGCCACGGCTGAGGCTGCTATATATAATTACGTGCATGAGGTCATTATAGGTCATCCATCAAAAAACAAAAAGGAAATGACAAGAAAAATGGGGCCTTTTTGTTTTCTGGAAAGTCTTTATGATAAAACATTTATTTTCAGCTTGAATGACTGCGGTATTGAATCATTATTCATGCCACATGAAAACCATTAAGAACTGAAAAGTGTCAAGAAGTATCATCTTTGTTGATTAATTAACCCAGGCAACCTTGCCCATCCAAAACCCTCACTATTACTATAATAAAAAAGAAATAAACTACAGTAAATAGACTCAAAACCATTATTTATGCCTCACATGCTACTGAATACTTCTTACCAATAGCGAAATAGCTGGTTAGCCATCAAACTCACATTCAGTCCGACTTCATTCTGGTAAGTAACTCCCCTTTTTTTCACCATCCAATCATTTCCTAATGACTATAATAAAGGCCAGCCCTTGAAATAAATCACACTGTTGAAGTAAAAACAGATTGTGAATGACAATAAAAACTTTGTAAAAACTAAAAAAGTAAATAAAATAGAAAAGATCAGTGCCACTCTTATCGTACTCATGAAGAAATACATTGAGGGATCTGTCCTTGAAAAGCAACAGACAGGGGATAAAGGCCTTGTGGTCACAAGTGTTTGTTATTTACTCTCCATACCCAACAGAGTCCGGCTACTCTCTGTCTGATGTAAAAGGAGAGGAGGGTTTGGCAGAGGCAACATTTTTAGCACTGCCTGCTAGCATGAAGTCCGCCAGGAGATCTATTCCAGAGCCGGAGTCCAACAGAGTATCTGGGCAGAGAGACGACAGGAAAGAAACAAAAATAAAGGGAAATTTGTTGCATAAGCATGCGTGTGTCTAAACACATGCAGCTAGTCTTCTGATGTCATTTTGTATCCATGAAACCATTACTAAATAATTGCTATATACTCAAACGTCTCTGGCAGCAACAGCTTGTGCCATGAGATCATAATGGTGCTCTGAAATCCAACCACACTGTGGTTAGAACTTATAACTGGAAATCTTGATTAATATTAATCCATAATTCTCACCATGAATGCCGATCATGTGTTCTAGAATAAGAACCCTCTCTGCCAGAATCTTCAGCGCTTCCCTCAACTGCTGCACCTGCAAGAATACGAAAATAAATTATTATAACCGCACAATCAAAAACTTTTTTTTTTCTTTTTGAGCACCAGGCTTACCTCTGATGGAGTCTCTCCAGGCTCGCCTTTAGGACCCGGAACACCCTATTCACAAAAGACAATAAGAAAAAAGGGAATTTTGGAATACTACATTTACGAATAAATATATAACCCTAATTATAAAAACTGATTAAGAATCATTATTGCAATGAAATTTACAAATATATATACATATATAAAAATAATTATAAAACGCTATGTGCACTTACAGGTTGTCCTTCCTTTCCTGTTATTCCATGTGGACCCTTTGAAAATAGATTTAAGCAATCTAATTAGTAAAAACAAACATATATTTTATCCAAAATGCAAAATGTTTAGGATGTAGTTTATATCTAGATGTGACCCTGGACCACAAAACCAGTTAGCTTAAAATTAGCTTTCCATTGATGTATGGTTTGGAATCCGAGGGTGCAAAAAAATCACAATATTGAGAAAATGTATGTATGGTATTAAATTTACAAAATATATTTATGGAACATGATTTACAGGATTACATTTAATAACCTAATAATTGTTGGCATAAAAAAATTGATCATTTTGACATATACAATGTACTGTTGGCTATTGCTATAAACATACTTGTTTGACTAGTTTTGTAGTCAAGGAACAGAAATGTAAGTCTTTGATGGCTTACTCTTTCTCCTGGATCTCCTTTGGGTCCCCTGTTACCTGCAGCCTATGAAAAATGTGAATTAATTGATATATTGTACCTTGTACATCTATTCATATTGTCCAATTATTTATTCCATACATACTATAAATGTAGCATAAAGCACATCAGATAGATAGATAGAATGACTTACACTTTTCCCTGGAGCACCTGGGTGTCCAGGTGGTCCGGCAGGCCCTGTACAACATGAATGAAGGTTAGTAAAAGATGATGTTGCTATCACATGTGCTCTGATATTGTAGTGTACCTGGTGGACCTGGTGGACCAGGAGGGCCAAGTAAAGCCTGCATGTCACGATAGGCAGCAAAGTCACTATCTTCATCTGTAACATGTAATGTATGGTCAAACTGAGATGAAAACAAATCAGATGCACTATTAAAATTGCAGCTTGTGCAGCTGTACTGCTGTTCAGTAGGATTTGGTGCTCAGGTTCTGCTTTGGGTTATCTAGACTCATGCTGCTTCTCAGACAGCTAACAAATGACTCTGATTAACTGCTGACAGACAGAAGCCAACCAGACTCTTAAACTGAGCCAGATCTCCGAGAGGTTTATTTAAGCTGATACTGTGTGAATGCTGCCATCTAACGGTCAACTAGAGAATAAAAGGTTGCTGAAGTTTTTGAAAAGACCATAATATAAATATAACCATATCTGAAGTATTTAATATCTTCTTTCACTCAGTTATGCATTATTTTAATGGCATTATTAATTAAAGTGATAAAACAGCATGTTTAATGTGGACTGTTGTACTTACACTGGGCATGCTGTTTAGCTGTTAGAGTGAAAACATCTCCCCTGATGGAGAAGGGCCCTGGGGGCCCAGGTGGCCCAGGAAGGCCTTGTTCACCTGGTTGGCCTCGCAGCCCTTGAGGTCCTGTAGAATTAAACAGGGGAGCTCAATGAGGGGAAATGTTTGTGTTATCACCTTGAGTTAAGGTAAGAAGATCATACCTCTCTGTCCCATAGGACCAGGTTTTCCAGAAAACCCCATCTTTCCTAAAGGTCCAGGAGGCCCAGGGGGACCTGGCAGCCCAACAGGTCCTGGTTGTCCTTTTGGTCCTGGAAGTAGTAGTAATTTACCAGTATACATATATATATATATATACACACACACTTTTTCATTTTATTTATCAAATTAAAACACATACAAATATTTAAAATATATTTAAAATGTATGACATTACACATCCTAAAAAAGGACAGTTTAGCAACACATTATTTTCTTCTCACCTGGTCGGCCAATGGCATTGGGTGTTATTGGTGAGGGGTGTGTCTTATCCACTTCATTATCAGCTGTTCTCTCAGGTGATTGGCTGGGCCGAGGGAGACGGAATGCCTCAGCATCTCTCCATAACATTATCTGTTTAAAAAAGCAAAACTGCATGCTTACTATCTTTACACGACTGGTTAATACAAGAGGTTACCTACATTTCTTACCTGATCTTCAATGACACTCAGGCGATCTTTGATGTCAGCATAACCAGTGCAGTTCATGCACTCTAAAAAGAATGAATGCAAAATAAGATGTCAAGGTAACATGAAGTATGACAGCCGGGAAAAGGGGAAATTTTTTAACTATAAAAGCAATACAGCACAGGGTGAATGGATTAAGCAAATGCTATAAATCTCTCAGCCATCTGTTGTGTCATAAGTCAAATCTTTGATCGTTCAATCTAAAGCACATTCTTGCTTTAATTTTGAAATATTATAATTGTATACTAATCACAGTAATTGATCTAAATATGTTTGTGTGATGTTCTCATGAGTTAACTTAACAAAGACACATTCATTCATTCTGTGCTTAAAATTCCAAGGATCCTTCCAGAGTCACAGGGTTGTTGTCCAAAAACGAAATCAATCCCAAAACCTCAGTGTGAAACTCAAATAACAGTGGTATGATCGGTGCTGGTTTGTGAACGACGAGAATTTGTTAGAGATAGTACATTTCAAGTACATTTTTGGTTAACATCTCTCCCTAGGGTAGAATAAGGAGCAAGAAAACCAGATGCTGGCAAGCCATGAATTTCCATTTGAATGGAATCCTAGCGAAGGGAAATATCTCACTCTGGGTTTCCCCAACATTCACCTTTCTCATTTGAGAGAGATGCTCTTCCCAGCATAGGGCTGGTCAGGGTGAAGACAACCACAAGGTGCTGGATCTCTCTATGGAAGAAGATGATCTTCCAAGACAGCAGAGATTTTGGAATTATTTGGCATGAAATGACATGATGATGAATGGCAGGTGATCTCTCAATGGTGACATTTTGAAATGCAATACAGCTATATTTTTTTAACCTAATGATGAGATTAGAATTTAAAGATTGCCAGATGATGAACATTCAGTAAAAACATTCATAACGTTCTTTTGAACTTTTTATTCTTGAATAAATCAAGGAAAATATGTATGACGTTTCCACAAAAATATTAAGCGGCATAACTGTTTTCAACATTGATAAGAATAAGAAATATTTATTGCACAAAATAAGCATGATATATATAACGATTTCTGAAAATATATTAAAAAAAAAAAACAGTTATTTGAAATTGCAGTAATATTTAACGATACTATTGTCTTCACAACATTTACTGTATTATGAAATAAATGCATATTCTATGAGCAGAACCTAAACCTAACCCTTCTTTGAAAACATGCTAAAAAATATACAGTTTTTCTCAGTCGCTTTGGTGCATTTCTCACAACACTATTTAAATTTGCTGTTATATAACAATTGCATTCTCAAAACAATTACTACAAACTGAAAAACCAAGTTGATAACCTGCAAAAGCGTGTCACTTGCTCAAAATGGATAGCTTATTCCTCAAAAGCAAGTATTCATGTCAATGAAAGCGTCAGTGTCATCAAGATGAAAAGTCCTGACGCCATTGTTTATGAACAAGACAGTCAAATGGCATTGTCATGTTTTCATTATGACAGTTTACTCTGTAATTTCCAATGCAAAAAAGGTCAGATTTTGGTGACACTTCCTAAAAATGCTCAGGACAGCACGATATACTATTTGCACAGCCATTTGAAAACTACAGTGAATATGTAGTGAGGTATCTGAGTACAAGACACTGAATCTGTATGTTTCACATTTTTACTGCACATGCTCTTTGCAATTTTTATTTACTGTATTTGAGGAATGTTGTTTACAGATTCAATTTAGAAGACATATTCAGGAAAAAAGATTTAACCATTTTTTTCAAACTTGTTCACTAGTCGAACATTTTTGTATGTAACGACTCAAGCAATGAAATGAGGACTATTAGTTTTATATGGAATGACTATTCAGCAGTCACAAGTTTAGTTCATTTTGACTGACATGACAAAAGCAAATGATAATGTTATAAAACAGCAGAGAGTTGTATGAAAGCAATTGATGCATGTCCAAAAGCATTTGCAGTTTGTTGGAAAGACTGAAAAACTGCCACTATGATGTGCACACATGACTAATTGTTTT
Source organism: Enteromius treurensis (assembly GCA_032275025.1). Taxonomy (NCBI): domain Eukaryota; kingdom Metazoa; phylum Chordata; class Actinopteri; order Cypriniformes; family Cyprinidae; genus Enteromius; species Enteromius treurensis. The sequence goes on from JAUCMU010000080.1 coordinate 1,503,599, forward strand.
GAGAAATGAATTAACTTTTGTGCAAATGTAAGTACTGTTGTGAGAAATGCACCAAAGCGACTGAGAAAAACTATAACTAACAATGAACAATGTTGTATTTTTATTAACTTATGTTAGCATACAAATATGAATGAATGCTGGAACAAATATATTGCTCATTGTTAGTTAATGCATTAAGGATTGTTACTATTAGTAACCACTTTTACATCAAGTTTAAGATGTTATCATTGTTTATTGCTCTGATGATAAACATTTTACTAATTTACTGATGATACAAAGATTGTATTTATCAATCTAGGTTGATTATGAAATATATTGTTTATTATTCCTGTTCTTACACAACTTGACATGTTACATATACTGATGTAAAAAATAAAAATGAACATGAATAAATTCTATAAAAGTACTGTATATTTTACGTTCATGATGCTTAATGTATTAACTAACAATATCAAATGAAACTTTATTGTAAAGTGTTACTAATATCAATGCAAAATGTGAAGTTAGCTGTAATAATATAATAGTTTTGATATGTTTACCTAATGCATGTGCCTTAAGTGTCCAAATACTGTTCAGGGTCTTTAAACAGCTCTTATGTTTGGATTTGTTATGCTAAATGGAGTATTCTGTTAATAAGCATGCTAATTGCTTGCCAGTGCATCAGTAACACACTGTTGTTCTCTCGGTCCGTCAGGCTGGAGTTATACAGGAAAGTGCCAAATCTCCGCATCCTTGCCTGTGGAGGAGATGGAACGGTAAGCTGCAATGCATGTTGGGATGCTCAGGGATGAAGTTTAGAGGTTTTAGACGTACTCCCCTCTGGTGAAAAATGTGTGGAACGACAACATACACTCAGTGACAAAACACTGTAATTAGCTAATGGTGGCTCTGTGCTTCGCAGTGGCACCATCATTTCTAGATCTATGACTCATGTGAGATCAAACTTGTATTTCCTGAGTGCTTGGGTTTTAGTGGTTCCTCTTTTGGCTAGGTGGGCTGGATTCTCTCGGCCTTAGATGAATTACAGATGAACCCCCAACCTCCTGTAGCTGTGCTTCCTCTTGGTACAGGAAATGACCTTGCCAGGACACTGAACTGGGGAGGGGTGAGTCAGCTTCTTTTAAATCATCTTTACATTAAAGGTCAAATATATAAATGTATATCCCAGACATCTGCATTGGTCTGATATGAATAGTTGATGATGAAGCTGTGATCGTGCTGTAAGTGAGACACTTTATAATAAAAATATTTAAATTATGTCTAAAATATTTTTTAAAAAGATGTATTATTTTTTTAAAGATATGTCTGAATATAATTTATATATATGTTGTTGTTTTTTAAAAACAATGTATATAAAATTATATATATATATACATATTTTTTTGTAAATCTGTTTTTTTTAATACATAAAACTCTTAATATCTACAATAAATTTCTTTGTATATATTTTTATGTCTAAAATATTTGATAAAAAGATGTATTCTTTTTAAAAAAGATATGTGTAATTATTATTTAAATGTCTTGATTATTTTCAAAAAAATATGTGTGTGTGTGTGTATATATATATATATATATATATATATATATAATAAAAAAATAATATTTTTTATTTTTTTTTTTTTATGTCTGAAATTACGTTTTAAAAACCTTTTTTTTTTTGTCTTAACATCTGTAAATGTTTATGCTTTTTAAAAACAGTCTTACATATTTTCAAAGATATGTATAAATATGTTTAAAAATGTCTCATTAAATTACAAGTCTTAATATTTAAAAAATAAATAAATAAATGTCTACATAATATTTTTAAAACATATTTATTGAAGTTTATAAACTTTAATAAACGATATGCCTAAATGTTAATCTTGGTTTAAAAATATAATATATATTTTTTATACCTTAATATATACAAAAAAGGTCTATGTTTTTTTTAAATAGTATGACTTCAGATTTTAAAGGAGGATATGTTTAAATAAAAAAATATAAAACTTTTTATTTTTGTTTATATATATATATATATCAATATATATATATAAATATATATATATAAATATATATATATATATATATATATATATATTTTTTTTTTTATAATTGATCTAAATATTTTTAAATATTTAACTTATTTATGTTTTATTATTATTTTAAGTCCGTTATTAACAATGAAGCAGGTGTAATGCCCGAATCATTGAGACTGATGTCGGGTTTCTGATGTTTGTTTCGTGATGTTTCAGGGTTACACGGACGAGCCGGTGTCGAAGGTCTTGTGTCATGTGGAGGACGGGACGGTGGTGCAGCTGGACCGCTGGAATCTGCAGCTGGAGCGCTCAGCCGTTCAGCCCGAGGAGGGAGCGCAGAAGGTGAGCACTGCTTCATACTCATACACACACACTGGGTTACACTGATACACTGCTGATGTGTTTGTGTTTGTGTGTTCTCAGCTTCCTCTAAACGTGTTTAATAACTACTTCAGCCTCGGCTTTGATGCCCACGTCACCCTGGAGTTCCACGAGTCCAGAGGTCTGTGACGTTCACTGCCTTGATATATGAGGACCTTGATATTTTCATAAGACACATCTAAATATTTAAAAACAAGTCTAAATGTTTTAATCTCCTTAGTAGTCTCCTTTTAGTGCCTTAATATTTTTGTGATTTTTTTTTTTTTATTCGATTCAAATTTTTTTTATATGAGTTCAGGTTCAGTTCACATTATCGTTCATTAGAGACTGTTTTGTGAATATTCAATAGATGTTGATTTGCAAAGTAAATGTGGGTGTGGTTATGCTAATCATTATACTCCAGGGTATATGACATCATGAAAATTTAGCAGTTTTCTAATATTTGACCTTTTTAAAATGAATTTCTTGTCTGTAAAAAAAGGTCTTTAAGTATGTGTTCTTTGTCTCAGTCCTAATCGTTTGTCGTTGTTTTTCTTCACAGAAGCCAATCCTGAGAAATTCAACAGTCGCTTTCGTAACAAGATGTTCTATGCAGGGGTAAGCCGAGTTCCTGTCTGTCTGACAGACTGAGTAAGTGTGTGTGTGACTCGTAGTTTTGTCCCCTCAGGCGGCTTTCTCTGACTTCCTCCAGCGAAGCTCCAGGGACCTGTCCAAGCACGTCAGGGTGGTGGTGAGTAAGAAACTCTGCTTTGACAGGACCTGTCCACTCATGCTAACTTTACCTTGTTCACCTGATCTTCTTCTCTGTAATTATTTTTCTTCTTTACTGGCAGTGTGACGGTACGGATCTCACACCCAAGATCCAGGAGCTGAAGTTTCAGTGCATCGTCTTCTTGAATATTCCCAGGTGTGTGCTAAAGAGGGCTTGACCTCAGAAAAAAACTCCAGTTTATGTCCTTTTTAAAAAAATATATACATTCCGGAAGTATACCTCTGTTAGTAATCACACACACGGACACTTATGTTAATGCTGTCAAATGATTAATCGCATCCATAATAAGTTTTTATATACGTTATATATATATATATATATATATATATATATATGCACTGTGTATATTTAGGTATATAAACACTGTTTTTTAAATATATGCATATTTATATTATTTTATTTGCTTTTATGTATAAATTTATTTTATATATACATACATGTGTTACATGTTCATACAAACTTTACATAAAAAAGATATATATTTATTATGTATGTATGTGTGTATGTAATATGTGTGTGTATTTAGACATGTACATATATGGATATTAAAAATATAGTATTATATATAAGATGTAGTGTTATATATATTGTATTATTTATCAATATTTATTATTTAAATATGTTTCTTGAATATTTAAATATAATTAATATTTTTTACAAGATGCATTTAAATATTTCTAAAAATACATTTTATATTTTAAGCATATTCTTAAGGAATATTACATATTGTTCATAATTTAAAAAAGTATATATAGTTTAAAAAAAGTATTTTCTTTACAAGGCATATCTAAATAGCTAAAAATATAAATATATATATATAAATATAAGTAATTTTACAGCAAATAGTTATTTTTTTAATATTCACTGCAAATTGAATTAAATAATGTAACCTGGATTTGCCATTTGCAACTAATATTTACATTACATTTAAATGTGAAGGTGTGTAGTTTTAAAGTTGCATTTAACACAAATTTAAATGTATGATTATTATCATATATATATGATAATAAAAACTATATCAAAACTACATGCACTGTATTGTATAGCATTTATTTAAAAGGAATGTCTTTTTTTGTTAAATGGAATTATAAAAAATATTAGTTTATATATATATATATATATATTTTTTTTTTTTTTAATATTTTTTTTTTTTTTTTAAGTGTACATAATTAAATGTTTAAATCTTAGATTATTTAAATATTATTATTCAATAATAGTGACGAATAAATTCAATATTAATTATATATATATATATATATATAAAAAATATGTTTGTAAGTGTGATTGTATATGTATGTATATATATATATATATATATATTTATATATAATTTAATGAAAGAGAATTGTATTTAAAATAAAACAAAACTTAAAATAAAAATAAACTTTTAGTTATTGCTTATTTGCATTACATATTAATTGGAGTTGAATCAATAATTTGTTATGTCTATCAGTAGTAAGCTATGAGGATTCATACATCATGTTTCTTACCTGTCTGTGAGCTTTACATTCATTCCAGTTCTCACCTGAAGGATTGATGGAGCTCATTAAAGTGATTCTGTCTTCACTCTGTCTTTAGGTACTGTGCAGGGACCATGCCGTGGGGCAACACGGGGGACCACAGAGACTTTGAGCCTCAGAGACACGACGACGGCTGCATCGAGGTGATCGGCTTCACCATGGCCTCGCTGGTGAGCTCCTCACATCTTTCCTTTCATCCTCTTTCGACACCTTACTTAGTGCACTGTAACAAATATATGTAGAAAACATTTTTCAGGACATTACAAAATGCCTGTAAAAAATATATATATTCTTAATATTAACATTGTCGATTGTGCCCTATATTTTACAGGTCTTCTTAGCACACTAACTACTCATACACTGCTTAAAACTACACCTGTTCAGATTGTGTGTGCTTCCTGTTTTCTCCTCAAGGCGGCGCTGCAGGTGGGAGGTCACGGCGAACGCCTTCATCAGTGCAGAGAGGTGGTCCTCAGCACCTTCAAGACGCTGCCGGTGCAGGTGGACGGAGAGCCGTGTCGCCTCGCACCCTCCACGCTCCGCATCTCTCTGAGGAACCAGGCCAACATGGTGCAGAAGAGCAAGAGACGCACGTCTGTGCCGCTGCTCAACGAGTGAGTCCTCCTACGAGTTCCATAGATTGTTATAAGAAAATTGTTGTTTTGCCACATGATATTTGGCAACCTGAACTAATCTCGTCCTGTCGTTAGAGACTTACTCACCTTGACTGCTGTGAGGGCTGGCAGGGGTTATGTTTTTCCTATAATTATTGTCTTTATGGTTTCCTTGTCACCAAAAAAAGCTCCCCCAGTAGCTAACCACTGTTTGATTTACCATAAATAAATAATATGCGACCCTGGATCACAGTCATACGTAGCACGGGTATATTTGTAGCAATAGCCAAAATACATTGTATGGGTCAACATTTTTGATTAGTAAAATGCGTTGCTAAGAACTTCATTGGGACAACTTTAAATGCAATTTTCTCAATATTTCGATTTTTTTCCCCAGAAGCTTATTTATTTAGCTTTTAGGTGATGTATAAATCTTAATTTCAAAAAATTGATCCTCATGACTGGGTCACATATAAAAATGACAGTATACAATAATGATAATATACTATGTAAATAAATAATAAGCAATAATAGATAAAACGTTTGGAGTTGAAGACATAAAAGGGAAGACATTCGATCAATTAAGGCTGCTCTAAATTGATCAAAAATACTATATTTTTATATTTAGATATATCCTATCTGAATATGATTTTTTTAATGTAATAAATTTTTGTGATCAAATCAGAATTTTCAGCATCATTACTCCAGTCTTTAGTGTCACATGATCGGTCAGAAATCATATTAATATGCTGATTTTCTGCGCAAGAAACATTTTTTTAATTTGGTGCCACTACAAAAAAATGATCTAAATACTAGTGCTGTCAAATAATTGATCTCATCTGAAATAAGATTTTGTTTGCATGATATATGTGTGTTTACTGTGTCTATTTATTATGTTTAAATATGCACACACATAAAGCATATATTTTGAAAATATGTACATGTGTTTACGTTTATATTTATAAATATTCAAAATATATTTAATATATAAACATAACATATTTTTTTCTAAATATACACATGCATGTGCATGAATTTATATATGCATAAAGAATAGACACACATATATCATGCAAACAAAAACTTATTTTGGATGCGAATGATCACAATTAATCGTTTGACAGCTCTATTAAATACTTTTTTTTTTAATTAAACGCAAATATAAGACGTGTAGGTGTGTGTATAAACTTAATTTTTATTCTATTTGAGTAAGTTGCACACAAAATGCACATCACTAGCAGCTGATCTCACAGAAACACACACACACACAGATGTTACACAGATGCGTGTGTAACTAACAGTCAAACAGTGTGTGTGCTTGACTGAATGTTGTAGTAACAGCACTAATCTACATGTGCTGGTTCTGCTCTCTGTGCTGCTCTCAGTGGGCTTTTTCTTTCTTTTTCTTTCTTTGTCTCCATCTCTCTTCCTCCTCTTAATTACGACCGCCCTTCACACGTGTGTCTGTCACCTCTCCGTCTCTCCATCTCTCTGTCTCTGTGTCTCTGTGCTGACTGGCTTGGCTGTGCTGTTCCTGTGTGGCTGCTCTGACGCAGCATTCAGAAAGTGTGCGCAGCCGACCTGCGCCGCCTCTCTGCTCCCCCAGACTCCTTCTCTGTGTAAGTACACACACACGCACACACACACAGAGGCATGTGTGTATCTGTGTGAGTCGAGGGCCCTCACTCATGAGTGTTTTGTGTTCTACACTCAGCATCTTAAAGTCAACATGAAATTAAAACAACCCTGTTTATAGGCTTAATACAAGTTTGTGGTCTTATTATACACAAATCAGACATATTTTGTATAAGCAGAAATAATATAATATAAATTAAATATAGAATTTATATTTATATATTTAACTTAATAACATCATGTAATTATTGTTAAACTAAATTAAATATAATATTTATTTAATCCAATGTATAATAACAAATATAAAGTATATGTATATTTAATATAAAGTAATAATTGTACATTTATTTCTCATATAATTTTAATATATAAAGCATTATATATTTATATAATATAAACCAAAATAAATTATATAGATATATGTTTTGAATATTATCATTTATTATTGTTTCCTTTTTATAATACTTTTTATATAATTATAATATGTATATTCATTTTTCATTATACATTTATTATTTGACTGTAATACTTCAAATATGTTTTTATTTAAAAAATATTTTAAAATTTCGATTAAAATATTTGTAATTTAATACATAATAATGATTTTTAATTTGATTTAATTAAAAAATTATATAATTGCAAACATTGTTTTCAATATTATAAAATATTACAACAAAAAAATTATAATAACAACAATTTTAATTATTTGTATTTTTTTATTACTTTTATTTTTTTGTTGTTGTTTGTCTAAACCAGCATTGTTGACAATACATTGGACTGCACGGCTATTTTTTTAACGCATTTTGAATGTTTTTCTAAAATATTGCATATAGTAAACGCAAATAAAAAGCTTAATGTATTAAAGGTTACAGAAATAATATTAAATGATGATTAATTTTAATATGTAATAACTCTTTTATGGGGCCAGTCATGTTGACTTGACTAAAGATGACAGATTTGGTCTAAACAGATCAAATGGCCACAGAAAGCATTTTTATGCATTAATGTTCTTTCTGATCTTCACCTGTCCTTGTGCAAAGCTCATTTTCACTCTTCCCCTCATCGTTTGAGATTAATATTGCGTTTTCATTGTTGTTCATTATGAATTAGTACGATCATAAAGTGTTGTCATGTAGTTCCTGTGAGCATTATCAGCAAGCAGAAGATAAAGCTGAGGTCATGTCTGTTCCACTTCCACCTTTCATAAACGTGGCATCTCATTGGTTGTCGTCTGCGTCCTGCAGCCCTCACGCCGTCCCTGAGCGTCTGCGTCTGCGTGTGAACCGTATCGGCCTGCAGGAGTACGAGAGCATGCAGTTCGACAAGGAGCGTCTGCGGGACATCTGTAAGCCAATCGGAAACATTCCCATCATTTATGTTATTATACCGTACTACTGTAGGACAAGTGAATATGATGTGTGTGTGTGTGCTTGCTCAGCGACTCCTGTTGGCATTGTGGTGGTGAGAGGAGACTGTGATCTGGAAACCTGTCGACTGTTCATTGACAGACTGCAGGAGGTAAGCGCTTCCCCTGATGCTCCTGTCACACTGATTTCATTGAGCACTGAATCAATACAGTTATTGATGCAACTGCTGGTGCTTACGACTGAGTTTTGTTTATCCTCCTTTAGTGTTTCGTTATTTCAAGGTCGACATTTAACCACAGTTTTGTCATTGCAATGTTATATCTTGAGGCACTCATATACTTGTGTCTGTTGTTGGCAGGATCTGCATCAGGCGCCCTCTACTGGTCACAGAGTGCATTACCAGGTGAAGGCCTCAATAGAATTGGACAGAATTACAAAATAATTAGGCCTGTATATTCCCATATGCAAGTTCAGTGCTGTCAAAATAATAAGAAAAAATATTCACATTACTTAAATCTATTAATTTTGTCATAACTTATAAATAAAAAAATATATATATTATTAAAATAATTTAAAAATATATAACATTTTGTAATAATAATTTAATCAAATAAATAAATATGTACAATATTGTCATCCGTATTTAAATGTTTCAATTTTGTACTGAAAACATAATAATAAAAAAAGTCTGAAATATTTTTATCTTGTAATAACAGTAAATAATATACTATTTTTTTAAGTATTCATATCAAAATTTAAATATATTATTTAATGATAACCTCATTAAATTAATATTTAAAATATTCTCATTAGTATTTAAAAAAAAAAATTATTTTGTAATGATAACATAATACAAAAAACACACATTTAAATTTTAATTATTTAATTTTGTAATGATCTTTTTTTTTTTAAATAAATATTCTCATCAGTATTTAATTATTTCAGGTTTGTAATGATAACACAATAATAAAATTCACATCGGAATTTAAAACATTAACTTTGTAATAATAACAACAATAAATACAAAAAAGTTACAAATATTTACACCAGAATTTAAATCAATTTCTTGTGTAATGATAACTTTTAAATAAAATACTGATATGGAATAAAATAATTATATCTTCATAAAATAGCAAAAAAACCAACAACAATCATTTGTAATAATAACATAATACATATAAAAATGGAAAATATTCACATCAGAATTTAAATCTGGTAATTTTGTATAAACTAGAATTTAATTCACATTACAATTTGAATCTAGTAATTATGTAATATTTTAAGCAATCATAGTGTTAAATGAAGTACTCTTCTACTAGAGCTGCACGATTAATCGTTAAAAGATCGCAATCTGGATTCAAACTGTCAACAATTCCTGTGCCTATTAAGTCAAATCAAATTCAAATCTGCGTTCGCGCTGCCGTTGAAACACAGAGAGCGCACTAGGTGTTGTTTCGGCACGAGGTGGCAACAATTAACTTTATAAAAAAAATTATTTGAAATTAATTCAAAAGATTCGTTCAAAAACGCTAAATCATCCAGTAATAAAATAATAGAAGTATTTATGAGTCACTGAATCATTCATTCAATCCACTTTTTCGTTTATTATTTAACCATTTCTTACCAATATTAAAAATTGGTATATTAAATATATCATATTTTAAACAGACACACACACACACACACACACATATATATATATATATATATTCCTTTATGTATATATGTTTAAGAATTGATTCAAATTAAATAAACACTTTCAAAAAGACTGCAGCAATTTAATATTTTATCACATAAATTATTTTGTACATAATCATGGGAGAATCATGGTCTCTATGGAGAGAAAAAAATAGTGATTCTCAAATTATCCAGAATCGCGCAGCTCTGTCTTCCACTGTGGTCTACAAAATAAAAGTTAATTCATTAAATATAGTGCTAAACATATAAACTATACCACATGTGTTGTGTGTTTATGGGTAAACTATACTGAAAATATAAAGTACATGTATTCTATTAAATCTATACTTATAGTAGTTATGTAAATGTCATTTTATTATATATCATTTGTACTTTTTATTCAAATACTGCATCCAGTTTGCCACCTCAGTAGATGAAGTAAATCAGTCAATCACTTTTAGTTATACAGCACTTTTATCAATACAGATTGTAGCAAAGCACTGAACATGATCAAATAGGAGAACAGAGTGATGGTAATGTATAATGACGAGATTGAACTGTTAAAGTGAATCAGAACTGACAGTAAATGTGTTTCTCAATGTGTGTGTGTCAGGATGAGATCACAGGTCTGCCTCGACCCAGTTCAGCTCACAGACTCTCACCAAACTGGAGCTTCCTCGACTGTGAGTTACTTCATCTGTCATGACCTTCTCTGTGTTAGTAAATACTTCTCAATAATTCACCCGCTGGCGTGTTTATTCTGTTTCCAGCTACATCAGCTGACCGCTTCTATCGCATAGACAAGGCTCAGGTATTAGAACAATACAATATGCCTTATAAAAAACGCAAATGCTTACAGAAAGCTGCATGATTTGCTCATAATGTGTTTATCAACAGGAGCACCTGCACTTTGTGACCGAGATATGCCAGGATGAGGTTTTTATCCTGGATCACGAGGCCCCAGTGGTGAGCCAGGTCCGGGGTCCGGGGATGCCAGACGTTGTGGTGGAACCCAGTTCCGGGTGAGACTCACCAATATCTTGTTCTTTATACCTCGCTGATTGCATAACGTAGCTGATCTTTTATTTTCCTCTGGCTTCCTTATTGCAGGGTTCCCCTGAACTCAGATGAACAAGGTAAAGTACAAACACAGATGTTTCTCTGAAGTGGCGACTGATTAGAAATGGAGCAGGTTTTCTTTTTTAGGTTTGTGATTCCTGTTAAAGGTCACATGATAAACCAAAGTCATCGCCCACAGAAATTCCCGCATGCTTGTTATGCGTTTCTTTGGATACTTGCTACCGCACGTATCACTGTTACTCATCGTTTGATAATATCATTGGTTTTCCCAACAGCTCTTCTGGTGGCTGCTGTTAAAGGAGACGTAGAGGTGGTAAGACTTGTCCCTTTCCTTGTTTTGTGAGTTCAATAAAAGCAGAAGTGTTATGGAGAAGTGACTCAGCAGGGTGGAGCCCATGCGTAACCCGTTGGGCAACTTGTGCTTGTTTCTGTTTGAAAGCTTTGACTTCGTCTCGTGTTTCTCAGATGTCGAGCTGCTTCTCAGCCGGGGTCAGTCTGCTGGTGCGGGATTCTACGGGCTGCACCGCTCTGCACCTGGCCGCCCAAACCGGCCACACAGAGGTTGTGAGGTTTATTCTGGAGAACGGTGAGAGACAAGCCCATAGACACATACTCCCCTGTTTGAGTACGCAGAGTTCAAAGTCTTGCGGTCACATGCTCAGCTGGGATTGAAGGGAATTTTTTGTGCATGACTTGCAATCCAGTGTCTAACCAAAACAAAGCAGTTGAGTAAATAACTGTTTCTAAATAGAGCATTTCCCCAAAAGGTATTTTTGTATCAAATCACAAAAAATCCAAACAAACCAAATCAAATATAATTCAATGATATTACATTTATATATATTTTTATTAATTGTTCAATGCTTCTAAATGTCACATTGCATTTTTAAGTCTTAAATGTTCAAATAGAAATTAAATAACTATGTCATTTATTAAATAACTAAATAATAATTAGTTTTTGTATAATTAATATTATTGGATTGTATGCCAATTAAATGACAATTGGCATTTTAAATGTCCAAATAAATGATATATTATATATATAATTTAATAATTTATATAATTTAATTATTAATTATATTACATTTATTTACAAAATAAATGTTTTAAAATTATTTATTACATTTGGATTTACTCTATCTATCTATCTATCTATCTATATATATATATAAATAGTGTGTGTTACTATATATACTGTAAAAATAATTTTAAAATTTAGTTTATAAAATGTATATATGTATATCAAAGTGTAATCTCTTGTCACTCACGCGCAGTATTGTGAAATCATGATTCTTCTTTCAGGCTCAAAGCTGATGTTGGATTTAATGGACAGAGACACGTACGTAGCTGCGGCCTGATTTGTTTATTTGTGAATTACTGATGTAAACAGCATTTGATTTTCTTTCATTTCCTTTTTCTCAGAGGCGATACCGCATTGCACAAAGCAGCATCTCAGCAGCATGTGGAAGTGTGCAGACATCTGCTGGAGGCCGGGGCTTCCCTCAGCAAAACTAACTTACTAGTGAGAATCTCTTTGTTTATCCTTTTTGTTTTGATGCATGGTGTGAGGCCCGGCAGTCAGCTTGGTGTCACATTGTCCTCCTCAGGGAAAAACCCCCAAGGATTGCGCCCTGGATGCTGGGAACTCGGAGCTGGTGTCTCTCATGGAGAGCCAGGTGGTGGAGGAGCCAGCGGCGCACGAGGATCTGGAGACGGCTGTATGAACGGGCTCATGTGTTTAGAGTCGGGAAGATTTTTACCCACAGAAAGTGGCTGCCGGCACTGCTCCAAGCGCCCGCTCGCACTTGCAGAGAAGGAACGAGAGAGCGTGTGAGAAGAGAGAAGGGATTCGAGAGCGCATCGGGTTGAGAGAGTCCTCGGGATCGTGTCTAGCTGTTGTTTTTCCACTGATGTCGCTGTGGGGTTTTAGCATTTATTTATTGCTCTTATTTATTACAAGTATTTATTCAAAGACGGATTGGGTTCGGTTGCATCGCAGGTTAGTTTTAGAGACGTAAAACATGCCAGAGATGGAAGCTGTCATGCATCAGTGTTGTGTGCCAAAGACACACAGAGAGGAAAAACATCAACTAAAGAGGAGGATCTTCTTCCAGAGAGACTGGATAGAATCACGGCGGAGATTTTAAACTCAAAACTACTGACTTTTCACGTTTTCTTTGTGTGCCGTTACAGTGGCGTGATTGTGAAATTATCTTACAACGACGGCGAGACAAGATCTGAGCCATATTCAATGCAATATGAATGGATGACATTTGTGCATTTATCTATTTAATATTACATTACATTAATGTTTCGAGACGAGCAAAGGAACAGGATGTGTTTTTTCCCATTGATGGCAGCTGATTGGTTTGTGAAATGCCAAGTCGGTTGCATTTGACTGATGAATGACTAAACCAAATGAGTGCTGGTGAGAGTTAAGTGTGGTATTTCGAACATATGCTCAGTCCATGTCACATCACTCATGACGGGAAATGCCCAGCGGTGTGTCTGCATGAGAAACCGGATCACGCTGAGCCTTTGTGAGAGCCATTTACATACGAGTGATCTACTGTGTTAACTTGTATCATTTTAAAGCATTATTGTGCATGGAAATTTTGTTACCTCTCTGGATGTTTCTACCCTTCAGTGATTATGTAATGAATTGGCATTATTTCTCTCTCTCTTTTTTTTAAATTATTTTAAGTTATATGAAAAATATGAAATTGTTCAGTGGTTGTATTTGAAATTTTTTTTTTTAATCTTTTAAAAGACGGGACTACTTGAATGTTTTAGTTTTTTTTAATTTCTAAATATCTATTTTAGGTGTGGGTGAGGTCAGGGGGTGAATGGACATGGGGAATATGTGTGTACAATGCACAAGCCCTAAACTGGGAATGTTTCTCAATAAAGGGGAGTTGGATGGAAAGCACCAGTGGTGTGTGTGTGTGTGTGTGTGTTTTCTGAACAGTCATAGATTACCCTAAAATTATAGTTAAGAGAAAATACATGCAGATATTCCATTCTTGACTCATAGCATGTACATTTACTTTCTTTTTCCCTTGAAATACAGTAATGCAACACGCAAACATGAACATTCACACCTCTTTTACGGTTTACTTTCTTCTTATTTACACTTTTAAGGGTTTGTTTAGTGATTTTTCACACAAAAATTAAAATTTACTTACTCTAACCGTCAAGCGAAACCAGAGAGCACAAAAACGTTTAGCGTAACAAAGGTCATAACGCCCAGTAGCCCATTCTATACAATAGAAGCATACTAATGTATGTAAAAGTAGTGACCGTTGTAATAACAGACACTGCTCAAATAAATCGTGTTAATTCAACCATTTAGGTTGTTTTAGATGTTCATTTCAGGTGAAAACCACTGAATCAATTCTACGATTCTACTGAATCACTTGACTATGAGTCACTGACGCACAGTGATGACGTTCAGCTCCGCTCCGCCCCACCAGCATAAAAACTATACTTTGCTCTGCTCCGAGACAACATCAGACGTTGAAGACGGAGGGTTATGTAAGTCTGCCAACTTTCATTATAATTATTAGCCAAGACAAAATATTTTCAGTCACTGTCTCTGTTATATTTTGCTTCTTAAAGATGATCAGGTCAGTTTGGTTCACAGTTCCGCGACTTCGGATAGGCATGTTTTAATATGTAGAAATATGTAGAGAATTTACTGAGCATCAAGTTATGCGTGTGATTTGTGTCTCAACGTATGATGGCGTCTGAGGTTAAAGAAAAACAAATTTTAAAAAACAAAAGCTTTTACAGTGAACTGGGGAACTTGCCCAGACACATTCACTTCTTAACCCGTGACTTCCTAGCGTACAGTCAACTAATCTGTCCCTTTCGTCAATAAACGTACTGTAAGTCAGGTCTACCGAATATATCACTTCCTTATCAAACTTATCCTAATAAAATAAATGTAAGCTGAGAGAATATTCTAGACACTTCTTGCTAGTGTATTACATGGAGTACTAGTTAAAATACGCTTGACAAATTTAGGCTAATTTAAATGTGTATAATATTATAAAATATATGAAAACTTTCCAGTGATGTATCCCTTATACAAAATCACTGATCATTTTCATTAATTTATTGGTTTTAGTAGAAGTAGTTAATTTTCAGAATATATATTATAAATTCACGTTGCCATAAAAGCATATAAAGTGTACAAAACCTAATATTGTTTATAAAACTGTGTTAAAATGCATCATACTTATCAGTTGAATTAAAATCAAGGTACAGCAGAATATATATAGCCTAAATTAAGCTTAACGAATCTAGTGCAGTGTAAATGAAATCCATATCTACTGTTTACACACACACACACATATATATATATTTATATATATCCTCGTTATTATGTCTAACATAAATGATAAAATATAATTAATCATATCCAAAATAAACATTTTTGTTTACAGACCATAGTTGCGTATGCTGTGTACATTTATTATGTATACATAAACATACATGCATGTGTATATATTATAGAAAAATAGGTTGTTTGTACATTAAATATATTCTAAATGCATGTAAATATTTTTCAAACGTATAAACAAAACACACACATATACAGTATTACGCAAACAAAAACATTTATTTCGTATGCGATTAATCATGATTACTCAGCGCTAAATATAATATAAATAAACTTTACAAATAGCCTGTTTTGGTGAAGTGTTTTAATGAAGCGTATTTGCATATCTGAGCAGGGATCAACTGCATAGTAACGGTGATGTCAGGACGTCTGCGGTGGACAGTCTGGAGTACAAACTCTTGATGGCATACACTCGTAAGAGACGAGTCACCGACACCCCCCAGCAGCAGGACGTCCCGTCTTCACCACAGCCGGCTGAAGACCTCAGAAAACAGCAAAAGGGAATTAAAAGAAAGAAGAGATGGCATTTCTTGTTAAAGTGTATTAAACCACAGACAGATGAATCACCTGTACATCAGCCAGCCACACTACAGGGTGAGTATGAGATATTACAATCATCTGAATGTGTGGCTGCCTAAAGTATTGTCCCTATTGTGGAGATTCCAGCATCTGATTTGCTTCCGTCAGGTTCAGATGATAGGAAAGTGGATGAGATGGAGAACATGGTCAGTGAACTGACGGAGATATCAGACTCTGTGCACTTTACTCCCTGTGATATAGAACCAGACTCTGACGGTGTGTACGAGCTCGATCTTCTCTTTTGATTTCTGAAATTATAGTTGCTCTATTGAGAGAAGAGAGTGCAAAATTAACTTCACATTTCTGTTCTCTCTGCAGATGTTGTGGAAAGACTGGTTGAGCTTCTCAGAGAACACGGCGATAAACTGGACAAAAAGGTCAGTAAAATCAAATGAGCACTCTTGAAAGATGAGCTATCAATTCTGACCACCAGGGGTCTCTACAAACATAGTTACCTGCGCTTGAATATTGTTAATCTCATCTATAGTGCTGTATACTTGTTATTCCTGTCTGTTATGAATGAAAATACATCTGTTGTGTAGTTTAATGTGATTTTCCCTATTACAAATTATACTCCTATATATTCTTATGATATCTTAAAATTTTTAAATACTCTTTTTATGTTTTTTATAGTAAAACAATATATTGTTGACTATGCTTCAAACCAAATTTGAGGGTATTCAAAAATAGAATTAGCGCATATTAGACCTGAAACAAAATAGACAGTTGCAGTCACAACATGCTATGTACTGTAAACATGTATTTAGTCCTGTCTTTGAACCTCTGCTGCAGATTAAGGAAGACAAGGTGTTACACGAGAAGCTGCAGTCCTCCCTCACATACGGCTTCTTCAGGAGAGTGATGGAAGCTTTCTGTGGAAGTGTCTCTCCAGATGTTCCTCCCGAGCAGAAAGATAAGAAAGTCAGTGTGGCTCTAGTCTGTGAAGCCACAAGTCAGCTTGTTGGAATCCACTACCATCCAATGACCTACATGCTGGATTTAGGTGCTCAGTATCTACAGGAAAAATACTCCACGTGGATTAAGAGAAATGTACAAGTAGACAATGTAAGTGTCACAATGACAACATACTTATTCACGAAAATGACATCCGGTCTAATAACAATACAAACCTTTTCCCCTTCACAGGGAGACGTTAGTGACGAATCCGAAGAGGAAGTCCAGTGAGCAGAAGAGATGCTCTCCTCACATTACAAACATCTTTCTCAGGGGCACAGGCACTTTATTAACCTGGAAAAGTGATTTTCATTAACCCAGAAGGGATATAGCTTGGTTTGATCCTCCACTACATCCAAGAGAGAAAAAGAGGTAGTTCCTAGTGCCAAGCATATGTACACATACCTCACTGTAAGTGCAACGGATACTGCCTCCAAACATTGCACCAAAGGGTGCATGTGCAATGAAAACCAGCATTATACATGTTTAGCTCAACTATTTTTGTAATTTAATGAGAGACGAATTTTTTTTGTTATTTGGCCTTTTGCCTTTTGTTAAAACATTACTTTTTTCAAAATTTACATATTTATTTTATAATACGAAAAATGTCTTAATGAGTTTTGTGCTTTAATGTTATAACATTAAAATAACTGTGAAAATTGCAGAAATTTTGTCTGTATATTCTTTTACTTCTTAACTATTACAGTATTATTGAGGTATTATAGAAGTATGTGGACCCAATTCTAATTAACAGGCTTTCAGCATGAATCTCACTTACACAGAAATGACTGTAATGGACAAATATGTTTATTAGAAGAGGGTGCTTTTATTAATTTAAAGCTAATCGATTAGTCTTTTGGGTTAAATACAATAATTTCTAGAATAATCAAGATACCAATATAATTTATAATAACATCAGTCTTGTCTAGATTATATTATTTTAGTTAACAAATTATGACAATTTTTAGGTGTGAGTGTGTGTGTGTGTGTGTGTGTGTGTGTGTGTGTATATATATAGTTATAATAGTTTGTTATTAGTTCAACTTTATTTCCAGACTCAAGGTCCATTAGAAAGAAACGCACAATACAAATAGTAAATTTTAAAAAGACTTATACTAGTTTGTCCTTAAAGGCAGCTAATATCACACTTCAGTAAGCCTAGGGTTTGACAATATTATTATGTAAATTGTCAAAACTTATACCTCAAACTTCTCATTAAAGCAGAGTGTGATTGTACTCTTGCATTACAGAATAAATCACTTGGACTACTGCTTCTTGATAGGCTCTTTTTTTTAAACTTAACCCACAAAGGATGTATAATATATAAAAAATAAGTCAAATTTGTTCTTAAAAGGTTTATCAGAATACATATAATTGTCTCACAAACATATAAACACATCACCACTCTTTGGTTCTGCACATCATGGCAACACATTTTTTTGTATTATACTGCACATCATATCCATTCTCATGATTAGAACATATATTAAGCAACTGTTGAAAACCCACAATTCTCGTGGTAAAAAAGAGGTCATCAGTATAGTATCAAAAATCGCAGTGATTGCGCGGTATTACCAAGAATAAATCCAGTCCTACAGTCACTTACTACTTCTGGAAATTCATTCAGAATTCATCAAAAAGTGCTGGTCAATATAGACCTCTTTGGCGCCCTCCACTACTCCGAATGAATTTAAAACACAATTTTTTTCACATCATCTGCATACTTTGATGCGTTAAAATGCTTTGTATACTATAAGGTACGTTACTTAGTTTACTGAACAACTTTTGATGATTAACTTTACATGCATTAATAAAGCCATCAAGTTTGCCTTAGCTAATTATTATTAAACACGTGGTTATAGTTTTTGTAAACTGTAACAACCCTGCTTCTAGTAGTCTAATTGATTAGATCTAATAACCAGAAGAGACTGTGGGTGTCTCCCGCACCTCGCGCGCAGCTCTGCTCAGGTGAAACATGACACGTGCCGTGTGCACCTGTCTTACCTGCTCGAGCGCTACTCCTACGTCTTAGAAAGCCTCAGAAATGTCTTATCGCAAACGGCCACGAACAGGCTTCTCGGACCTAAATGTGTTTGTTTGTGTGTTTACTCCGGCGCACTCGGTAACGCAGTCATGATGCATCACAGGAAGTACTCACCTCCGCACTACTGCGCCGTCGGCTCGCCGCTAGACCTGCCTCAGCTCAACCGATTACCCAGCTTTTGGGTGGAAGAAGCTGAGCGGATGGAGAAGAACTCACCCAAAGCCAAATCCAGAATGCGCAACGCCAAGGTGAAGGTGAAGTCTCCCCAGAGACCGCGCGTCTCTCCAAACCCTGCGCAAAGCGACGCGATGCCCAAAGCGGCAGAGAACGCCGGCCAGCGGTCTAGAAAGAGGGGCTTCAAACCCCCGGATGTGAGGACGATATTCGAACCTTCATCCAAAGACCCGCGCGTCAAAGAGGAGAAAGGAGAAGGGCACACGTTTTGTGAGGACGCGAAGTACGCTTGGTGCGATGTGTGTTGCTCGTATATCTTTCAAGGTGGCTTGACATGCACAGGTGAGAACTTCATTATTATATTTTATTGTATTTTTTATTTTTTTGTAATTTATTTTATTGTATTATATTATTAGTCTAGACAAGTTCTATTATGCTGTACATTTAACGTGGATCCTGGAGTAAAAAAGCGGCCGGTAAATGGAATTGATTACATTATACTATTTCATAAACGCATCATAAACTCTTTGCATGTTCTTGTGATTGCTCACACATCACACACTCGTTTACAGGCATGCTGACAGACTGGTTTAGGCTTTTAAATTCATTGTCTTGGGCCTTGGTCACCCACATTTACGTATGTTACAAATATGCCTTACAATTATACTTGAAAATGCAGATAGCTAAGTTTAATCATCATTCATTTTGATTGAATCCTGGTTCTACACAAACTGAACATTTGTAGCTGAAATGGTCACTGGCAGTGACGGTTAACATTATTATTCCTGACTGAATGCTCTGCATTGTTTCCACTATAGTGAAAACATTCCTAAAAATCATATGCAAAGCATTGACCTGCTTCGACCTGCAGCCAAATTTGTATTGTAAATTTAGTCATCTTAAAAAAGCACGATCATGATTATGGCTAGCAGTGAAATGCAGGGGTATTTCTTCGGGTTTTTCATTAAATTAGACCCTCGTCTGAATGTTACCAAAGTCCCCAGCTCGTTCTCTCCGAGTCAGATCTGTTTTTTTGCAGAAGTTGTCCATTCACAAGAGTTAACTCAAATGGAACAACTGGACAAAGGTAACTTTCACTGAGTCTCCTGGCTGCTCTGCTTCTGTGATCAGGTAATTGAGAGTGAGAAAGTCATTGGGTCGACTGATTAGCCTGAAAGCTTGTTTTTAGAGCGGCCATCCAATTTCCATGTGTTTTAGTACATTCAAATGGGCCACTTATAGATCCTGGGCACTTATATGTGGGCAGAGAAACATTCACTAACTCATGTATGATGTGAGAGCAGTGTCTGTTTTGATGATGTTATGGTGCTTGCAGTGCTTTAGTGGTGGTTGGATTTGTTTAGGGCTGTGTAATGTGGGTGGATTGGTGTGGGTCAGTGACCGTGTTTACACGCACATAATTATTTACCAAAGTCTGTCATATTTCAATTTAAATCTTAATAAGACAGCAAGAATATTGATGTTGTATGAGATGTAACATTGATATTTTATTCATTAAATTATTATTAAATAAAATTATTTATAATTTCAAAATAAATGTAACATTTTAAAACACACACACACACATGTATATGTTTGCTGTCAAACTATTAATTGCATCCAAAGTTTTTGTTTACATAACATATGCGTATGTACTGTGTATATATTTATTATGTATATATAGACACACTCACACATTTAATAGAAATATTTACATGCATATGCATTAGTATATTTATATTCTTATATTACATTTAAATACATTTAATATTTAAACATAATTATCTTATATAATATGACTAAAATTATATACACTGTTCACTTGCATATCATAAACAAAAGTGTTATGTAAAATGAACATTCCTGCATATGTTTATTCAAAAATATGCTGATTACATGAACAGTATACTTTACAGTATATTTTTGTTCTTTTTATAAATGGGAAGGTATGCATGAAACATTGTCTCTGATAGTTCCCTCCCCGTGTAACTTTTGTTTTTTGCCACCTGTAATATCAGATTTGGCTGTAATTGAGTTTGCTAATGGCCTTAATGACTTAATAAATCTTTAATGCAGTGAAAGCCTATTAACTGGTTTACACTGTAGCGTCTCTGTTTTCACTATTTCTCTTCACTTTGTTGTAAATAATAGTCTGTATGTACAGTGGCAAAATGAACAGAGATGCCTTCTTCCCAGCTTTGTGGGTCACGTTTCTTTGGCCCTCTCAGCGAGACTGTATTGTGTGCTGCTATTTGACACCCACCTGTCGGCTCCCCAGTGTCCATCTGTCTGTTTATGTAACGCCAGTGACAGTGTGTCTAGAGAAGGCACACCGTCCTGCCACAGCACAACCAGAGCACAATGGGCTTCCCCTCAACCACCTGACGCAGTCGTAGGGGGACCACGGGGGCCTAAGAACAACTGCACACACACACAATGACAGGAGACCAAGACCAGTTAGTAGTCAGAAGCTGTGATGCAGGGAAGACTGGGTTAAAGTGAGGTTCGATGTTGTTCTGGTCATGGGTCTGGGGAAAGGCTTTGCAAGAACTTTGAGAAGACTTACAGGAATCCTCTCCCGCTTCCCAAAAGCCATGCGGCGGTCCGGGCGACTGGAAGTTAATCTGCTGTGGAAGTCCTCCGGTGGGTCCAGATCTATTATGTAGTTTTACATTTCAGGCATTCAGGCAAGATGTCCACTTCATACTGAGTGGCACAAAGTCTGTGGAACAATGAGGACAGACAATAGTGTCATTTCTTGTAAAAACATTACGGACCTTTTTAGGTTTAATTGTTGTTTAGATTTTTTTAATTTATCAAAGCATGTGTTTGGTCAACTATTGACATTTTAATTCTTGATAATACAGAATGATAGTCAACTAAGATTTTTACATTTTCTGAAGCATATTGTTAGTGGTTGCATGTGGAAAAAGTCACTGCTAAACGTGGTTGCTAGGTCATTGCTAAGTTGTTGCTTACTTGCATAAATCAAAAGAGTCATTCTCCAGCAGCAATTATTTTAAGCCTTAAATTAAACTATACTGCAGATTGCATCTGGCAGGGGTATTCAAACATGGTGGAAGAATTTAAAAATCATTTTTATAATTTATGTTTGTATAGTTTAATGGTTAAAATATTACATATTTTATATAAATTTTTTTTTTAAAATAATTTATTAATAAATAATTATTTAATTAAATACGTACTGTACTGTATAAAAAAAAAATTAAAATGTAAAATGATAAGTAAATAAATAAACACAATAAATACAGTATTCTAACAGTACAGCAGCTACTATGAGTATCGCTGTACTATAATTAAAGTAATAATTAAATTTAATCTAAAG
The DNA here is from genome assembly GCA_032275025.1 of Enteromius treurensis. Taxonomy (NCBI): domain Eukaryota; kingdom Metazoa; phylum Chordata; class Actinopteri; order Cypriniformes; family Cyprinidae; genus Enteromius; species Enteromius treurensis. The sequence continues at coordinate 1,526,162 of JAUCMU010000080.1, forward strand.
TGTAATGTTGAGTAATGCTGTTAATGTGGACTGAGATTGCTGACGGAGAGAATCAAGGACGAAACACAGAGCAATTGGGACGTCCTGTCTATTATTCAGCACATCTGAATGAATAAGTTAAGATGGGGCTCATTTTTTCGGCCTTGGCGCCTGTTGCTCAGAGGTTTGACTAAACAATCATCATCTATAGACAGTGATTAAGTGCTGGTCTGTCTGTGTGTGGTGTATGTTGTGTTTCTGGGGGCCATGGCGTCTCAGGTGATGTAATGTAAACCTCACACTTTTCAGGCACAGTGCTAAGTATTGCAATGCCAACAGCTACAGACTCCCACTGAGCAGTGAAGACATCTGCTAAATGACAGAGCCAAGTCTAAACAGCTAACACTAATGTGGGAAGAGGTTCACGATAACATGCTGAAAAGTAACAGGTTTAACGTCCATTGACTGAGTGACTTAAGTCATGCAAAAGAATGAAGCGTCTTCCCAACGCTTTGTCAGAGGCAGGTGTTGTTGAGTCTAGGATGGTTGTGTGTGTGTGTGTTGTTTCAGTGGTCCGATCTAATCCCGGCGCGGAGACGATCTGGAATGGAGACGACAGAATGTTGCTCTGCCATGAGCACAGACAGAAAAAAATAGTTATCTCTGATCAACTGAGCAAGGACAGGCTCAGCTACTTGTTTAGTCGTCATTTAAAAATGTCCCCAAACAGACTCCATTGTTTTAGGAGATCTGATACGAGAGAGATATTTAACGAGGAAATGGCACTGTCAAAAACAAGAAACATCAAACTATAGCAACAGATGTCATTTTGGCAGTCTGGAGGACATATTTTATTTATATATAGGGCTTACAAACGTTTTAGGGTTCAAAATTAGCTGCCTCATGTTGTGTTTTTCTTGTTCTATTTATTGAGACGATGGAATAAACATTGAAAAATAGTAAAAACCGTGAAAGAGTGACACTTCCACCTGTCTTTTGCACAGATCTGTTAAATGAGAGAGACCACCTGGTTCAAGCTCATAAACTGCCGTCAGAAGCTGCATTTCTCTTTAGTTACACATAATGTGTTCAGTAGCGGCTGTTTTTATTTTTTTTTATTAATTTATACAATGAATAATAGGCCTAATTAAAATCATTAACACTGCAGTAGAGGTCTGCATTCCACCCGCGGGACCTGATTTCGTGATTAAATTAAAGAATTTTGACCCCTGCCAGATTATGACTCCCTTAGTATTGGTAGGTTTAGGGTTAGTTGTGGGGGAGGGGTTAGGATTAGTATTGATTTCAACAAGGGGAGTCATCATTTGGAACAACACCCCCAGTAAATGTGTTCCTTCTTCCTGGTTGTCGGTCAATCACAGCTTATGGCTGCATCCCAGTTTGCATACTTTGCTAAAAGTATGTACACTTGTTCCAAAAAAAAACAACAACTTTATTCTGCCAGGATCCAATAAATGAGTCTAAAGTGACAGTAAAGACGTATTTATAATAAGAAATGTATCTTTCGCAGTATATTAGAATGATTTCTGGAGACTGGAGTAATGATGCTGAAAATTCAGCTTTGAATCAACAGACATAAATTAGATTTTACAATACATTCACATTAAAACAGTTATTTTAAATTGCACCTCTATTTTTGAGCAAACAAATGCAGTCTCATATGAGAGAGATATCTGACGAGGAAATAGCACTGTCAAAAAGCGGGGCAGTCGTGGCCTAATGTATAGGGAGTTGGGCTTGTAACCCAAAGGTCGCAGGTTCGAGGTGACCACGACTGAGGTGAGACCCTTGAGCAAGGCACCGTTCCCCCAACTGCTCCCCGGGCGCCGCATCACTGGCTGCCCACTGCTCCGGGTGTGTGTTCACGGTGTGTGTGTGCGTGGTTGATCACTTCTCACTGCTGTGTGTGTGCACGTTGGATGGGTTAAATGCAGAGCACAAATTCCAAGTATGGGTCACCATACCTGGCCACAAGTCACTTCACTTCTTCTTCACTTCTAAAACAAGCAAAGTCTGAAGGACGTATTTTATCAATATGCATAAAGGGCTTTGCAATTGTTTTACACTGCTTAGTATAATATGCAAACTGGGATAGGACCATAAATGGGGATTGACTATAAATTGGATCAGTTTTTTAATTTTTTTATTTACTGTACTATTTACTAATTGTTCAAATAAATGCAGCCTTGATGAAAATAAAACCTTTAAACGATAGTGTACTTTAATGGTAATGGAAAAGTACTTTTGATTAAGCCGTATTGGCACATGCCCAAATTATGCCATAATCATTTTCTTTAAGGTATAATCACTATATTATTCTCACATATTATTTATAATGGATGGTTGATGTTGATCTGTTAGCTGTGCATATTTTCTTGCTTAAGCATGTTATTTTTCTTTTGTAGTTTAAGCGAAAGTAAATGCAATGATTTTACACTTAAATAAAGCTTAATAGTATTTTGTGTGAGGGTGGTAAATATTTAGAAAGTGAGACGCTGCTGCTGTGGGAATGGCACGTTTGTGTTATATGAGCTGTCGGTAATGTGTTTGTGTGGGAAGTGTTTAAGAACTTGAATGACTCGTTCTCTCTCAACATGCAAAGTTTTAGAAACAGAGTCCCAGATATTGCACCGTCACATCACAGTCTGAATACGGGACTGTGTGTGTGTGTGTAAAGTTTGCTCCTCGGGCAGGTCCTGGTCGATAGTGCCATCCTTCATTTCGGGAAGTGCAATTAAGGAAGAGACAGGCCTGCACTTCCCACCCGCCCCAGAGACCAGAAAAGATTGTGTGTGTGTGTGTTGGCATACATTAGCTCAGTTCCTACCCGGTCAAGACCGCAGCTCTGTGCAATGAATGGCACTTTATGCAACCATTACCCCTCATGCCCCAGTGTAAAAGATCCACTTTCATATCATTGCTCATCCTCTGTGTCATTCTGCTCTCTGCTGATCTTTTAAAGGAGCAGCGTTTCTCCTGTTCCCCAGAGGAATATTTTATGTTACTTTGATGTAATCTCTGGCACATCACATTTCAGCATCAGCTTTCTCCTACATGTCTAACATTCTTAAGGGGAATATACAAAGACGTATATGAGACTGATAAATGCTGTCATACAGTAGAGTTATGAAGTGAATGTGGTCACATGCTTTAGTCTTCATCAAGATATGTTAGACATCTCTGACTTCTTGTTTTTTTCGAATGTTAACATAGTTTAGGATTTCTTTCCTAAGAAGGTACAGTTTATATTTCATGTTAATAACAAGATCTTATTTGTAATTTCCTTGTTCGTTTTAGAAGCTGAGATTGAATTTGGGTATATAAAGCAGAAAGTGGATTATAGAGACAGTGTGCAGGATTCAGACGGCTGTCAGTACAGATCTGAAAGTTGATGAGACTGATAAGTTAGTGGCGATGAACCATCTTTGCAAGATGGCAGCTGGTCAAGCCACTTTTGAAAGTTTTGCATATGGATATTTTTCTTAAACTAATACATCGCTTCACTTTAGAAGGCTTTTAATAACCCTCTAGAACCTTGTGGAGCACTTTTTAAAATGGGAGCCCCCATTCACTGCCATTATAAAGTTTTTTTTAAATATAAGCTGCAAGAAAAAACTCTGCAATTTTAAGAAAAAACTTCAGAATCGTGTGATGAGAAGATGCAGTTACATAATTCTGAATGTTACAGGTGTAAAAGTATAGGTTGATGATAAAATGCACATCTACAGTAAACACAAAGTGCTTCCCACATCTCCATGTATGTGTCCCTCATTTCCTGACCTGATCTGCAGCATTTGAAAGTCAAATCACCCGATTCAGCACAATGGGTGGGGGGGAGAGAGAGAGAGAGAGAGAGAGATACTCACAAATGAGTTTCCGTGGAGATTGCATGGGCGAGAGTCTGATGAGTGTGTCCTGTCCTGTTCTGAGAGTGTACTGCAGAGGTTGAGCTTTGTTTCTGCTGGGATGTCGTGAGTTAAGTGTTCGAGAAATTGTCATCACTCGTGTGCTTGAGTGGGATGGGAGCAGCGTTCTGTAAACTTTATGGCAAAATTACCCAGCAAGTGAAGCATCAATCTTCAGGTAGGTCATAACAGTGATGGAAACTAGGGAGAAAAAACATCAGATGGACTTATTAAATCAGTGAGAAATGCCTCATGTAATCTACATTAGATAAGTAGTCAAAGTGTCTGTGTGTCAACACTGGTAAGAACTGCAAAGCAAAGGATGCTCAGCTTATTGTCTATCCATGTTCATTCATTTTCCATCCAGTGCATTTCTGTGCAGTTTCTCATTCTAGCATTAGAAAGCATGCAATGCATTGAAATGCATAAAATAATAAATGCGTGCAAAATACATAGAAGCATTTTAACAATGCATTGTATTTTATGCTCAAACGACTGTCGGTTTTATATTGTGTGAGTGTGAATGGAGTTTTCTTCAAATTTCCTTAAACACGTCTAATCTTTTCTACCTTAAGATTTTGCATCTTATTTGCAAACCGATATTTTGCTTTCCATTTAGCCTGCCAGAAAAACCACCATATTTCACTAAATTTCCTACGGAACCAAAAAAATTATGATGCAGTTTGTTTACGAGAGTTGTGCTTTTACTAAGTATTCTAAGCTTGTCGTGATAAGACCTCTCCAAACACCTCAGAAATTCAGAAGACTCTAGAAACCACAAAGCAACAGCCTACAAATATTCCGAACCATGTTTTTGACTTATGATTTAACTCATGCTGTGGAGTAACAGAGCTGTCTGTTCTTGTTTTCTGACCTGCAGGTTGTAAATACACCTGTCATGCTCAGTGTCGTGACCAGGTGGCGCTAGACTGTCATCAGAATGGATCCTTTAATGGCTGCCAGCTCAGCCCTCTTGCTCAGGACCATCTTAACAACAATCAGTCGTCACACAGCGTGAGTACAGAGTTAATTCGTGCCTGGTTTCATGTTCAACATCATCTGAAATACACAAGTTAAACCTTCACAGAATGACAACAATTGACACACTCTGATAGTGATGGTTAGGTATGACCACAAGGGGGAGATCAGTTGCAAATAAACAATGTAAACTAGTCTCAGAATTGCTGAAAATGCATTTAGATATTAATTCTCAGCCTTGTGCATGCTATTTTATTCTTCATTGGCAGATAAAAGATTAAAAGTTCTTTAGTACAGCCATTGTGTTCAAGTTTGAAGGGTGTGTTGGTCATAGGTTGCTCTTAGTAATTATTGCTTTTCTTTAGTCTTTACTTAGACGCCATGCTGTTATTTAGCTAAAGAGAAAAATTATAATAACAGTAGTGAATTATGCACTGTTATTTAGCGCCATGGGAGTTTAAACTCACGCGATCAGTCCCATTGCACTTGGCATGGACATAACAATAGCAGGATATTACTCTTCAGCAGAATTCCTCTGGTCACTATAGTGTCCAGTTTTGTTCTCATGCATCTGTGCTGTAAAGACTATTGCCCTCAAAGCTCTGTAAACTGTGCGCTACGAATAAAAGACGAGCAGTGTGTGTGAGTGTGTGACCCCACGGGGTCAACAGACAGGTTAGTGTGGTATGTGTACTATTCACACTAGTACAGATCTGTTAGTTTAGTGCGGAGAAGGAAGAGATACTGCGTTACTGTGGCTACAGAGCCAGAACTGTTAATTTAGTTAACTGAGTTAATTTAATGAAAACTGTCAAGAACATATCGGATACACTCCATAATCCAAAATAACTATGAATTATCATAAATCATTGCAAATAATGATTGTGACATTATTTTCATGATAACTGGCCACATTTATTCCCCCAAATTATTAGTAGCCTAATCCAGACTAAAATAATTCTCATCACTGTTTAGTGTTGGAAACTGAAGATGCATGGTATTTGTAATCTGTTTTGTTTTTAAACTGAAGTGTAATTAAATGTATGATATAACATAAAAATTTAATTTAAATGTAATTAAAAATGATGTGGGCACAAACAGTACATTAAAAAGAAAGGATAATGTGCTTAACTGTCATCTAATAGTCCTTAAAAAGGTTTTTCTTTGTGCAAAATAGAACTATAGCTTTTCCCCCTTTTAATTGGGGGGTCAAATATGACTCAGTCATTTCTTTGTGACATTGACCCACATAGCAAAGCTGTGAATCATACATGTCATAATAAGCTTTGTAAAAAAATGTCAGCTGTCCTTTAGTTTTACTGTAGGTATGGCAAATGTGGTCATGTGACCCATAATCACATTCATACATCAAAGAAATGTGTACCTGAATGCACACTGTTGCTACTATTCAAGTTATTTGGTTTGCTTATTTGTCTTATGAATGTTCAGTACGTTGTACACTGTTAGATGTCTCTGTATGGTGTGTGAGGTCTTAAATTGGTTCATTAGTAATTTGGGATTAAACATGGGCGTGTACATTCTCACAGGGCAGAGAGAAACCAGCTGTCTGTTTCAGTCTAACGTCTGTCTGACTCTTCATATACACCCTACATTCCAGAAGCCCTCCTCCTGGTAGTTTAGTCAGCCACGTTACTCAGGGCCAGACAAGGTCATACAAACCGCTGACTGTTGAGGGACTGTCTCTTCATGCAACACCCACTCAACAATGCAGAAACCACTGAGAAAATACTTAGCATCTAGTTTGTTGAGCAGATGCATTTTTAGAGTATGCATGATTTTATAGAGTATGCAAGATAATATTTTATAGATAAGTTTTATGCAATAAATGAAATTATTTTTAAAATGTTAATATATCTTTTATAGCATGTATTTAAGATTTTGTCAAATTTTTCTTTTTTAACGTTTATATATATTTTTTTAATTTAATTTTAATATAAGTTTATTATTGTAATTTGTTTTCCCCCCTTTATTGTAATATTAATAAATTATTATTTCACAGGTTTTAAAATTTTTATGAAAGGTAGCTTTATTAACCTAAGTTTATGTTTGTGCATAGTGTTCAAATTCATATCTAATGTTTTACATGATTACTATAAAGTAAATGTGTTTTACCCTTAAAAACACTGCTGTATTATGACTGTACTGTTAGATCTGCAAGATCTGAGGTGTAAATATGATCCAAATAAAAAAGGAACAAACAGACAGATGTAGGAAAGAGAGTGCTTCCCGTCAGGAAACAGTTACAGGATGCCTGCGACATAACCAAGTCAGCACACACTCACACACGTCTGTTTACGTACTTGTACATCATATTAGACTCAAGGTGCATTGACCACAATAATAACTAATAAGCACCAGTCCGTTTGTGTAAACTCATTCATTACTATAAACCAGCAGGAGGGACCATCAAGGACAGGAATATAATTTTTGCTGCAGCACAACATTTTTTTTCAGTTTGGTTTTCCAAAGAAAAACATGTTAAAGTTCAGATTCAGCAGAAGTATGTTTCATAATAATGTGGGTCGTTCATTTTTCCTGTGAGGCAGCAGTTTGTTGGCAGGCGAGAACTAAATGCTAGGAACTCTTTGGGTGGTGAAGCTGGTCCAAAATGCAAGAGGCGAAGCTTGAACTCCACCGCACTAACCACTCACCCATGTGAATCCTAACAAAGATATGAAGATACATATTACACAATCTGGTCTGTACTGGTCAAAATTAATACGCGTTTAGCATCAATTTGTGTTCAGTAACTGTCAGTAGAGAAGGACAGATATTTTAGTCAAAGGTCACGTCTGCAGTACAGTATCAGGTCATGTGAAGAGATTGTAAATCAATTGGCTGATTGGTTGATTTGATTTGGCAGTGCGTCACGTTGGGTCTAGAGTTTATGCCTGCATCATATTTCTGCCTGCAACTGATGTCAAATGTCACAGATAACATGATGTTTGCCTAGATTAAACATGCTATTCTACAGGAGAACATGCTGTTATGAGAAAATGTGTCGAGTCCTATTCAATTCACATTTATTTGTAAAACATTTTTCACAATGCATATGATTTTAAAGAAGCTTCACGGGAAAATGAAAATGAAAATAGAAACAAGGAAAATATTTATGCAATGATTACATGATGTGAAACTGTTTTATGTTGAGACTTGCTGTCATTTGATAATAACGAAGCACAGCATGTTCTGGTACATTTGGGTAAAAGGGTTGGAGTCCAGCTGACCTTTGAGTGCTAGAATTCAGTTAGGCCTGTTAGATTTAATGAGTGATTTGTTTATCAAACCTCAAGTATTGCATGTGTAGGCTTAGAAGGAGTTTGCTAGAAGAATTTGGCAACTATTGCTCCAATAATGGGAAAATGTCATTCTTGGCTGGATTGGAATGCTAAAAGAATTCACTTTGGCTTTTAACTGTCACATGATGACCTAAAGGAACCTATAAATACCCTTCTATGTAGGTCAGGCCTTTCGACCTAATTGAGGACCACATTCTGTGACTATAATTAACTTTTAGTTCACACAACTTTAAAGAAGACAAACCTTCTTAGCAGAAAGAGCAGGTAGGTCTTCTTCCCTCAGGTCTGAGATTAAACGCCGTCTGGTTTAAGAGCTAATCCCTTCTCTTTCTTCAGATCTTCATTGCTAGGTCAGAGCTAACCATCCAGTAAACCCTTTGCATAATTTTGATTCAAAACCTTTTTGGAACGTATACTTTTTCCTGGCTTGCAAACGTTTCTACGTAATCACAGTGCATAAATGCAAGGATACACAAGCTCTCAGGTCCTAAAGAGTGTTTTTAATTAAACTAGCCGTGGAGCGCCTAAAACTCAAGACCCTTTGAGAGAACACCAGAGTGCGGTTGCTGTGGCTACTTCTATATCAAACAGTAATAAAGTACCTTTCCATGGAAAAGCGCACCCAGCCTGTCTGCATGTGAATGAGTGCTTGCTAATTGCTCCCAGCCATCACCACATTCACGAGGCCTGGGTTAGCCGACAGGATCAGCTGGATGTACAAGTGGGAAGCTCAGAAATGGGTCGAATTGCATATTGCAATATTTACAAACCTTTGGGACTGATAACAAACCTGTTCCCTAAAACTTGTTGGGGATTATTCTGACTCCAAAATTTGGATGAGCCAGGCTTTAAAATGTCAAAATTACAGTAAACGTAGTGCAGTAAAGGCACTATGCACTATGTAGGTCTAAGTTGTTCTCACAATTCATTAGGCTTTATCGTCAACCTTCCACTCGCTTTTCATTCAATCATAGAGCCATTGTGTGCTCAGTCTAGAGAGTTGAATCAAGCTGTTGTTTATGGAGGTCAGGTCCACCTAAGCCAAATGTTTATGCTTAGATAAAACTATTTTAACCAAAGTAGATGCTTTTTCTGGGGGTTTAGTCTGCTGAATTTAAAAGATTGTGAGATAACGCAGACATTTATGCCTGTATGTACTATAGACACCAGAATTACATACAAAGAGTCTTTAAAACTTCAAGTGATCTTCTGAAACCCACCACAAGACTAGACAGAACCTGTCTTAAAGTCAAACCGTGAAATGTGGGCCTCCTTTGTGTGGATTCTGGTACCAAATTACGTTCTATTTAGTCTTTCTTTACTGTCTGGATATGTGAGGTTTGGCTGGAGAAAAGACTATGATTTCCATCTAGGGATAGTGAACACTGATTGTTTGTGTAGAAAACCCTGATCTCGGCTTGGATCTCGCTAACGTTTAGACTGAGAGGCTGAGGTCACTGTCTGCTTCAGCTTCCCTCAGATGCTTGTCTTTTTGAGTTTACCTCTCGTATCTTGATATTCCCAAAATAATAACTTTTAAATGCTACAAACTTATGCTGAATGTGCCTTTTGGGTGTTTATAGGAGTCATGTGTCTGCACTGTAGAGTTACTGTGCCTTTGGGTGCTATTGTGCTTTACAGTATTAGTTACATAAGTGACTTGGTAAAAATAGATTAAAGTGCCAGAGGATAAAATCATAAGATCTTTGCAAAGTAATTCCTAAAGTTACCTTAATTCAATGGTCTCTTCAAGTACAATTAAAGGGCAAACACTATACATGTAGCAATTTGTCATTACAGGGTTAGGACTTGTAATTTAGGACAATTAGAGGACTGAAATGGCTTTACACTCTGACCTCCCAAACCACACCCTCCCAGATGAAATCATTAATGACTGTAGTAAGGTGTGTGCTTCCTGAGGTCATCTACACATCCACAGAAAACTCTTTGTATAAGTATAAGAAATTGTTGAAAGTTGATTTACGAGACATTCCACACGCCCTCATGTAAATACTGGCACATAAACAGAGCCTGTGTGCTGGGAACATGAGCCATGCCTCCTTAGCGCAGGAATGTGGGTAAAGTGTCATGAAGGCTACGGTCCACAGCAGGAAAAACTACAGGTTGCAGTCACAGGTCACCTCTGTGTCCCTCCTGCCAGACCCTATTGTTCTGTAGCAGAGAGAAGTGGGCTTAGGAATGAGTTTCCTTGCGAACTGAGACATTTTCACACGCTCCTTGGAAACACTGATTTATGGGTTACTTCCACTTTATTTTGTTATGAATTTTAAGTAGTTTGCGCTGCATCAGCAAATAAAACATTACATATTTTATCATTTTAGAATTATTGTTTTTGAGTGAGAACTAATGTTAATTAAAACTGATCTCATGAGACGGTAAAACAATTTTCTGAGATGTGATTTGGACGAAAAACGCCTCAAAAAATAAACATGATACTTTTATATCACACCAGCAACCACATTTGTGCAGTCTTATTTGTATGAAAATGTAACCATAAAGCTCTACATCTAAAGTTAACTATTGTAAACAATTGGAATCATATGAACATCACAGTTTAAGGCCCATTCACACCAAGGACTATAAAGATAACTATAAAGTCTAGCATCCACACCAGCAATGCATGCTAGGCCAGCAGTTGGCAAAGTCACCTGGTGAAGAAACGCTACTTATTTGCACACATACGCATTTGTGTAGACTGAACATGTCAAATGCATGTCACCATTTCCACATTTTAGCAATTTTCAAAAGCTTGCATTTTCATGCTCTCAAAATGCTCTTTTTGTGTAAATTAACAGCCAAAATGCATTAAATGTTATATTCCTATTTGAAAATTGTGCCATGTAAACACATTCTAAAGATGGATGGATTCTTATTGGCTGTCCATTGTTATCACGTTGATTCCAACAATATTGATCTTATGTGTCTTTATTGTTTTAGTTGTAGTGTTAAATGTCCTATTCTCACAGAATTAGAATGATTATTAAAACATTAGTTATAGTTCAATATAACTGTAGTGCAATAGCGTTGGTTAATTTGACATAGTACTGACCTACCACTGATGCCTTTGGTTTGCATGATTTGGCCATTCCTTTACTGACTGGGTATTTTTAGGTCTTCTCCATGTTCTTGGGTTTAAATTAAGCACTGCCCTTCCACAAACTTCTTGAAAGCTGCGGTTTGTGGGGCGTGGTTACCCTGCCCTTGATCTACTGCAGATGTTGCATAGATTTCACTCTTTGGAATCAGACGTTTTTCTCTTGACTGGGTGGGCTGTTATCATATGTGACGTGCTGCAAAATACAAAAAATACATGTATAAAGTGGAAAATTGTTTGGAAACATAACATGCTAAAACCTCAAAGCAGCTGTTCACACAGTGGAGATGTCTGTGCTCTTTTGGATTGGTTGATATAAAAACTGTTTGGTGGTGGTGGTCGCAGTAATGAATTTCGCCTGACAGATAATGCTAGCAAAAGCTGAGGCGCTGTCATGGGTTTAGTGGAAAATTTGTTTATATCATAAATTCGGTGCTCTTAATATATACAGTAGAACAATAGTTTGCTTTTTTTAGTTACATGTGCCACAACTTACACGTGTAATTTTAGGACATCTTTCTAATTCTCCAGATATCTGTGATCTCGAGAAAAGTGGGAGCCTACATCTTTGGATAAATTACAAAGAGTGCCTATAACCCAAGAAATTGTGGGTTTGCTTGTGGAGTAGAGCCAAAACCAGACCTTATGTCCAACACAAAGTCATAAAAATGAGGCTTGTAATTTGTCATTGGTTGGGTGGGTTATTTTTTTTTTCTACTGGTTAGCTGCATCCACATGGAAGTTTGCTCTTCATGACGGACTGATCAGATAACTTAACTCTTGGTTACAAGACCTGAAATGTGAGAAGTTGTAAAAGTGGTTGAAACCCATTTCCTCTGTGACCATGGTTGCAGGTTCTTGTCCAAACATGTTAATTAACAATCACAATGTTTGAGTTGCCGTTCTCGTGCCAGTTTAGGTCACCGGACCAAGTTCTACCTTTCTATGATACGCACACTCGCACACATCTTTTACAGAAGTCTGTCATCAAACTGTATTCCACATTTATACGGTTGGTCCTCATGTTTGCTTTGGTCCACAGCTACACCCTTTCACATGGGCGTACTGTCTTGTATTAAATGCCCCAAAACTGTATTTTTAGCTCAGATGGTAGGCCTGCACCAACTTGAGAAGTAGTCCATGCTATGTTTCAAAGAAGGAAAATAAGAAAGCTTGCTTCTGTATGTTGCATACTTATAGAGGTAAGTGAACTTACATTTGACAAATTTTCCAGCAGCATTACTCTCCAGGCACAGAAAATAACATTATTGCAGCAAAAAGTTCAGACTTTTAATGTTTGAAAAGCGTTCGAAGCCGTTATAAAACTGCCGCCGCACTTAATTTGAATTCTGTATTAATACGCCAAGCGTTGTGTGGCTACAGTGTGTACAGGCAGATTAATGAACTATTTAACACAGCGGAAGAATTGTTTGTGCTGGTTATTAAAACTAATACTATTTTTTATTATTATTATTGAGCATTGGATTATTTTATCATATCACTCCCTCCGTTTATTAAATATACTTTATTTAAAATGAACACTAATCAGGTACGCAGGTAGGGGACGCAACAGGAGGAAGTGTTTCTCATTGTGGGTGTGTTCTAACTTCTCCAGCGAGCCGCTCCTGTTCATTTACTGAACTCACTCAGTTTGAAAGTGTTAGGAAGGACTCGACCGGGCGCGTTTACCGTGGGTTTTAACAAATTTGTAGTGCTTTAACACTTCATACGTTTATTGGTATTGTCTGTTTCGTCTTTTACGCAGCAATAAAGTCGATGGTTAAGGAGCGTCAGTGACTCGCGCTCACGTTTCGTACCGTTGGCTCACGAATCCGCCTGACTTTATCTTACAGTACTGCTTTTGCGCGCATATAAAACCTGTTTTTGGATGTGTCAGAGTTTCTCTTCAAATGTCGTGGACGAGCACCATGAGTAGTGGATACAGTAGTTTGGAAGAGGATACAGAGGAATATTTTTTCACTGCCAGAACTTCCCTTTTCAAAAAGCCTTCGGTTAAACCCACGAACCTCAAGGTGATTTACATTATATACATACGTGCTTACTTATCTAACTTATTTAAATGTGTTAGTTATTTATGTATTTATTTTATAGATGCATTTGTGCCATACTGCTACACTGTCACACAACCATGTGTTGTAGTTTCTGTTTCTAGATTGAAAATCTATGTGTGTATATGAAGGCTATTAACTATATAGTGTTTATTGGTGTCCAGGTGGGATCTTTTTTTACCTTTTGATAAAACTCATAGAGCTGATGTTTCATAAATGGTGTTTTAAACAATCATTAACAGAGTTGAACCACATTCACGACATACTGCGTATCTTAACCTGTTGCATACATGAATGGCACAGTATGAGGCAGCTATCCCATCAGGCAGCCTTGATATTTGTGACCTTTGGATAATGACTCTTTTGTGTCAGACTTTATCAAGGGAGTACTGTTTTAAACAGTAAATGGACATTAGATGATGTGGGATGGATTTAGCACAGCAGTGAACTCTTACGCTTGTTTATTTTGTTTTGTTATACGTATTATCTTTATTTAGGGTGCTATTTGATTGTATGAGACTTCTGGTTTGTGTAAAAGCATTACGTCATGCCATCATGGCTTGGAAGTTATGTAGAAGTAGGCCATTCACAGCTCATGAAAGCTGTTTTGTTCAATAACTTTTTCATGCTTCTCAACGGGTTGACATCCACATGCCCGTATCAAAGACAACTACTCATAATTTCACAGTTTCAGTGGCTGGTAAAGCTAACCAGTGTGACTGACCACATGTGATTTGAATATAGCCTCTACACAGTCATGTGTGACAGTAAGGGGGCTTAAAGAGAAAACATTCACAGTATCGCCCCCCCTTTCTGTCAATTACCCGATTGTGAGAAAAATGTCAGCGGAGAGAAGTGTTCACAAAGTTAATGTTGTCATGTGACTTCCATTTTCCAGACTGTTGCAGATTCTTAGTGGGTTTGTTGAAAGCCTAGTGAGTTGCCTACATAGGCAGCGTTTTAGGCGTCATATGAGATAAGCTGCCTTTATGGAGAATGCATAGCAAGCTCAGTTAGAGCATTCCAATTCAGTCCTTTATACTTGATGCTAAGTTTTATTCTCTAGATGAAAGCAAGAGAGCTGGCTAGATTTGAGTCTGTTGCCATTTATAAAGTCTTGATGTCTTGATGCCAGGTTTTTAGAATGTGCAGGCTACAAATGCGGTGTGTAATGACTATCCGCTGTGTAAAGTAGCAGCTGTAGAAGGAATTGCTCAAAAAGGGATGAGTCAGTTCCTTAAACAGCCTATAGCTCACTTCCTGTTACTTCATTCTGACAAAGAAGCCCCCCTCCAAACTATTTCATCATCAGCAAAGCTATCCTAAAATCTGGCTTTTCTCACTGGGGCACTTCAAAGTATGTGCAAGATACACATAGATGCTTAGTATCTACAAAATATGTGTGCAGCGTTTAAGCAGATATGCACTGTACTTCATCTGTTTTGTCACCTCTTGCATGCCACAGATGCACTGACCCTGGGAAACAGCTGCTTGGGCAGGCATGCAAAACAGCAGGATCATGGGGGTTTGTGTGGGACACAACGCTCAGTTCATACAGAGAAACTTAGAGATACAATGGCTTCGTTTGAGTGAAAGTAATGGTTTATTTTTGGTGGCATCATTTCATTTCGTTAAGTTTAACTTCAGAATGCAGTACAGGGGCAGTTTAAACATTTAGACCTTCTTAGAAGCCATTCCAAACTTGCATGAGTTTTTTTTTTTTATCTGTTAAACACAAAAGAAGATATTTTAAAGAATATCAGTAACCAAAAATTGGTGCCTTTTGACTTTTAGAGTAAGGGGAAAAGTGCTTTTTCATATCAAAGTGAATTTTCATTTTGGGGTAAATAATCTTTTTAAGCAGCTGTTTATCTTTACACTGAGACAGTTGTGAATTGGTGTTTTCCTGGCTTTCAGAGAGCTTTGCTTTTTTGGACAGTGTAGGGGAAAAAAGCCTGATAGTGCTGAAGAAAGACAGACGTTATCTACAGTCCGCAGGCTATTTTTATAACTCAGAACCTGATTGAGCGGAAATTAAATTAGCGAATGTACACTCAAAGAAAAAAACTCAAAAGAGCTTACGCTGGGTGAAAGGACCCCATTCACTACTGTACCAATGGCTCATTGCAGTTATGTGCTTGTTTACAGTAACTTTTTTGTCAATGTTTGTGGCAGCTTTGCACCATTCGGCATTGAATGGTTTGTGCTTGACGTCATTGGCCTTGAATATTCACATGCTTTGCCAACACAGGCGCTGAATGCACAAAGACATCTAGCTCTGAACTCTTGTGAAAGTTTCTCGTCCATTGTTTAACGCTTTTCCAGGTTTATCCCGAGATTTCCGCTCGGCATGTTTCAGCTGTCAGATATTGATCAAAGTGTTCTGAGTCATTACGTCAATTCATCATTAGGGATCAGGTGATTGGTCAAATTATGTGCATCATTTATCACTTTGATGATGTGAAATTCGTCTTGTAGCTGCAGGAGTTCATGCATTCACAGAGCATTGGAGAAAGACTTTCATGTCAGCCACACTCAGAAAGATAAATCTAAATCCTGAGCATGTTAATGCAATCCTTTGCTGCCTCCAGTCTGAGTTTACACGAATCCCGCATAGACGCCTGCTGCTGTAAATCCAGCAGCCAAGAAAAGAAAATGTGTGCTAGAGACCATAATATTCACAGGACTGGAGTTAAATGTTTATTTCACACTACCCATATCTCCTCAAACAAACCAGGATAGACATTTATAGACTGGTAAAACGTTTCCACAGTTACGTAAAATTCTTGAACGGACCACCAAAAGCTTTAGCATTTAAAAGGAGGATTAATAGTCTGCATTGCAAAGTTCTTGTGGGAAAGATTGACTGTTTATAATAATCTTACCATTTTATAGTGGATATTTTGATTTAACCAGATTAGAGTAAAGCCTGGCTTTGTAAATTTTGCAAAAAGATGCCATTTCACTCTAAAGCTCTCTTATTAAAATTATGCTGTTGCAATGTTGTTCCTTTCATCTCATGCAAACTCTGTTTTTGTGCTTCTGTTTTGTCTGAGTTCACGTTTTGTGTTGTGTCCTTGCATCACAGAATGGAAAGAATTTCACTGTGTTTGTTCAACTGTCATCGCTGAATAAAGTCACTGTTACATGAAAAGATCGGCCGGCTGGAGTGGTTTCACATCCTGCTTTACACAAACCTTAATTATTAAGAAATCAAAACTATTGCAGAGGTCTGAAGCAATAATTTGGACTATTTTGGGACTCTTCTGAGAAGCATCAAATTACAAGGCACCAGTAGGCCATTATGTTTGTTTTCACCAGGCATCAAGCTCCGTTAAAGAGAGCATTGCCACTTAATCTGATTAGTGCACAAAGTAGCATTGTGCGTCACAGAGTATTTGATTATCATCCAGGTGTCTGTCTCCAGTTGCCTTTGATAACAAACATCCAACAGCTCCTACCCAAAGTCTACATCTTTTCCAACATAAGACGTTGCATACCATGTCAGTTCAGAAATTAAAGCCTCAAGATCCCTGTCAGTCTGATGGCTTTTAAGTGTCAAAGAGGCCTTTGATTTACCTCAAGCTTTGAAAATGGGTCAAAAGTTGACTTTTACGGACATGCACATCCCACTCTCTCCCCTTTTATTGTTTGTGGTCACGGCTCTGTTAGACTCATGTTGATCCACATGTAGTGCATCTGGTTGCAGTTTCTTAAAAAAGAGCCGTAATTACAGTAAAAGGAAAGATAAGACCAGATGAAGGGGGTTGTTTCTTGGTCTCGCTGTTACGGTCCATCGGCAGAATGTCACGCAAAACCTCAGCCTAGTCAGCAGGTTAACTTTCCAACTGACATTGGGAGCACATGTCATGGTTTGGGAATGAATTGTTAAATCTAAGCGAAATGAAACATCTGCTGTTTTTAAGTGAAATAAATGTGTTCTGCTTGACATTGCCATTGAATAGGAGCATTAAATCTAGTCACAAATTCCCCTCTGCTACATTTAAACTTTGTATTAACATGACATGTTGTGTGGTATTAGCACTAGAATGGTTCTTTTATTTTGATAAGGGTTGACCCATTTACTGTTGTCTTGTCTTACTAGGTTATATTTAATTTTAGAGAAACTCTATGCTGTTAAAGACCGTTTTGTTTGTTTGTTTATTTATTTTCAGTTAGAGATATGGATCCATCAGGAAACGAGCTTAGACTCCAGAGTTCTCCTTGAGGGTTGTCGCTTCCTGGATTTCATTAGATCTAACCGTTGGCAGTTATATTCAAGCACCTTAATCTGGTTAAATATTTGTTGCAGCTTCCATTATCTCTGTCATTTTAAAACCTAAAATGGAATTGTCCTTTCATCACTGTTGACATCAGTTTGTAAATATATCTTTCATGTTAGTCCAGTTGTTTGAATGAAATCATTCTCTAGAAAAAACACCCACATCACACACCCATACAGAGATAAGGCACAAAATTCGGTGAATGCGAGTTAGAAACCGGATAAGTTCTCCAAGTGCACAGGTCACATAGCTGCACCTGGCATGGGTCACATCTGATCTCAGCCGCTTTCATTCTGCGT
Source organism: Enteromius treurensis (assembly GCA_032275025.1). Classification (NCBI taxonomy): domain Eukaryota; kingdom Metazoa; phylum Chordata; class Actinopteri; order Cypriniformes; family Cyprinidae; genus Enteromius; species Enteromius treurensis. The sequence goes on from JAUCMU010000080.1 coordinate 1,544,131, forward strand.
CTTTCTTTGAAATCATTCCTAAGCCATCGCTTCTCTGGAATGACATCATCGCTGAACACTGCGGTAAATGTATCCTATATCCCTTTAAACAAAGGTCCTTATTCTTCTTATCCTCCCAGCTATTCCAGAATCTATTTGTGTTAGATTCATGCACAATCTTTTTTTTTTTTTTTTTTGCTTTTGTTTTTCGGGTATGATAAGATGACTGTGCCAAATCTTGTACACTCTTTGTTAAAACCCTCCGTACTGGGTTAATTTTTTGATCACAAGCAATCCTGTTAATGACACATTTGAAAAACTCAACTGCAAATTAGCTGGACATGACTCTTAAGGGCTAACAGAGGCCTATTTGACGTCATTTATTTCCCCCTTTGGCCTACGTTCATACAGATATCAGATTTGTCACTGAATTATTTTGGGGGTTGGTGATTTCATATTTCAGCTTTGTGTGGCATTTCATCAATCAAAAACTACAGATGAGCACCAGCCATGAAGTTTCTTTCCCACAGTTCCCTATAGCTGTGGTGAGTGGGCAGGTTTCCAAAGAATAATAACCTTTGTTTGTTATGATCAGTCGGGTCATCACAGTTAGTCAGACACCTCCACTTCCTCTCTGCATGAATCAACCCTGGATCATATTTAGCTTGTAGTGTGCAGGAAGGAGAAGCCCCTTTGGTTTGTGAAGGGCTCAAGTTCCTTACTTTCTTAAGGAGTTTTCTTTCCGAGAAAGACTTTTTTTTTTTTTTTTACTGTATAGTTGTCTTTAGTTGCAAGCAAAACAAACCACACCCTTGTTTTTATGGTTTAACTCTTATCTTATGTTATCAGTAATCTTTGAAGCTTACCCATAAATCCTAAGTCAGACAGAGATGTCCTCTTGGGAATATTGTGAAGTACCTACAAATATGATCTAGAATGATCCTAATTCTTCGGTTGAAAACTTATTCAAACCAAGCTGTCAGTTAATATCCAGGCAGAGCTTTATGATGTCGCTGGAAGGTATCGGTAAAGCTTTCCAATCAAAGCAGCTTGTAAGAGTCCTTGTGGGGTTCTTATGTTATTGTTGGCCTTTCTGTACGGGAGGGCACTAGTGGAGATGAAAGATCTTTTTCAGGTACTGTTTAAGCACGTCTGGCTTGTGTAATATACATTGCGGTACTTTTTCTTGTTCCCTTGGCATTCCGTACAGACATAAACAGAGTTATGAAACTGCAACTTGTAGAAGGAAAGAACATTGGGGGTTAAAGTACAATGTCTGATGGGCGTAATGAGGTAAATGCGTGCATTCCCTTGTGAGGTGATGTTATAATGAAAGATGCCATGAGTCATAGTACAGCTTGGATAGATAACCTCATGAATATGGTTGCGAAAGCACTAAAATACTGGTTTAAATGAATTATACTTGTGCCTTGATTGATGCAAATCAATGTCACTTAACTTGTAAATCCAATGGTTAAACCTGAAGATTCCAGGATGTTTTTGTTTCAAAAAATGAAGGAAGTGTTTTCATAAATGTGTGTAGTTGACGAGCTTTGGCATGCGTGTTCACCGAGCTTGCAACAAGTTCCTTGGTGGTTTTCATTCCTCTATTCCTGTTTGCCATGGTTTCCAGTACTCTGCAAAGCCTCCCTGCAGTTCTGACTATTCTAGAATCACATCATGCAGTTTAGTCTGCCCACTGTCCTGCTGAGTAGGAAGCCACACAGAATGGTCATTTTTATGCCTTTGATTGTCGCCCAGTGAGTCCAGCCTTTGGTTTGCAAAAGGATATTGACCGTTTTTCTACTGCTCGCTTCAGCAACTCCATTAGTTAAGGAATGTTTTGGGGAGGAAAGGTGTGGTGGCCAGTGACTTCCTGTCGGGTGGGGGAATGAGAAGGGGGTGTTTATTGCAGCTCGCACATCAGTGTACATTGGCAATCACGATGCGTGCCGTCATTATAGGCGTGCCCAGAAATCCCCTGCAAAAGTTTGGCTAAAAATAAAAAGCAGGTTGTCTTTCTGATTATCACGCTTGTCTAACTTCTCTCTCAGTCGTGCAGATGATATCACATGTTTTATCGGCACAAGTCAAGAGTTTTTCAGATAGGAGTGCCCCTGAAAAACCAGTCAGGTCACACCTCATGTGACCTGCTCGATTTAAGTTGGGTATGCCATGACCAGCAAGTGTGACAGAACTAGGCTAGAAACGAGGAACAAAAACCCTAACATTACCACACTTGCTTATCAGCTCACCAAGGACACTGTGGGGCCTACAGAGTGAAGTTTACTTTCTTCCCTTTTTTTGTTTTGACTAATTTTCCTTTAAAATAGCCTTGATTTGATCTCTTGACAAGTAAAGACGGACCAGTCGGACCTCAAGGATATCTTTAACCTGTTCTTCTTGTTCACTGTAGTCTTTCAATGTGTTGCTCTACTTGAGAGCGAGGACACACAATCTCTCACAGCAAGGGAGGTAGAGCTGCTTTTTCTGTCGCATTACCTCATCGGGTTAGTGTTTATTTTGCCTTTGTCACGCTCCGATGTGCAGAGGCATCCGTGTTAACCCTGTCTTTCCTGGTTTACACATTTCTGGTGTCTGCTTTTCCAAGCATTTCATCAACAGTACATTGATCGTACTAGACTGTTGAAAGGCCTTGTTGGGGCATCAAGACTCACTAGTACTTTGTGGGCACCGTGCTAAAGTTTTATATGTGCGACATGCACTGTTCAGCTTGGCTAATGAACAACCCTCAGAGAGGCTGATGGAGACCACCTCACTGAACCCATTGGCGGCACAAGCTGATGTGGTGAGCTGCAATCCCTTACATGCATTCAACAGCTCAACGAGCCCCACTGAGACGCTCTCTGCCCCTCGTTTACAAAGCACATAGCTTTTATTGTGGTGAAGAGGGATTTAATGGGCTCTCGGCTTGTAGTCGTGACTTCATCAAAGAGTGTTTGGTTGAGTTAATTGGTCTGATCTGAATACGTGACTGAATCCTTTTAATAGGAATGTCTGTGGAGTATTGTTTTAAACTCGCATTTGTGCTTGTCGGGATGGTGAAGGGCTTAAGCTAATGACCCTCTTGGCGTTTCAGTTGGCACGTCCAAAGTACTGGAAAGACTAAGCTCTTTCATTGACGATTTGTCCTATCTTAAGGTCTCATATGTATGGTTGGTTGTGAGAACACTATAGATTTGCTCTTTTATTCAAACTTTCTTTTTCTCAGATATCACAAGCCACCTGTCTAAGCAGTCTTATCCATAAGATGTCTGATTGATGCACTAGTTGAGCAGCTATCACTGGGTTAATCTGTTAAGCGTTCCCCCATTCAGAGCTATGAGGGTGCCAAGGTGAGGTTAAGGTTGTAACTAACCATTACTAAAGGAAAGTAGCAACCGGAATTAATTCATGAGCAACTGGACAGTTCATCATTATTAACTTGAGATGGTTCAGGATAGTTGACTAGTCCTACTAGTGAGTTTTAACTAGATTTTATTTCGCTTTAATAATCAGTTTCTAGGCAGGATAGGGGTTTTAGCATTTCACATGGGAAAGCTCTCTCTGAGAATTATAAACCTAAATCTGGTTTTATTTATAGTTAATCGGGTATTTAGTTATGTTGTTGGTTTTCCTGATGGAACGTTGAACCCAGACTAGAAAGAATAATACAATTATTATATAGACTTTTAAAAAATGTGTATTAGTTTTGTAACTAATACTACAGCAGGAAATAGCGGAAACATGTGTATTCTCATAGCTTAAGGGCTTTATTACGAACTTAAGAATTCAAAAAGGTGTTTAGCCTTTAAGTGGATGTTTTTTGGGTATGAAAACAGAGTCAGTCATGCACTGCAAAGCTGATTAACAATGCTCGCAACACAAAAGCACCTGTTATTGCAAATACTTCAGGCAGTCTTGGCCCGTGCAGGAGGGGAAATTACGACTGTCTTTAACAGTTTGCCGTATTCAGCCTCTGGACTCTGTTAGCTGAGACGGCCCTTGTCCGTCAAAGTGTTGTCATTTCATCCCAGGACTGTTCCCTTATAAGGGGCTCTGTGCTTTTGTTTTGAGCTTGGAGCGCTCATGAAAGCAGATCAGCTTCTCAGTGATATGACCATGTAAGAGCAGAGTGCACTGCACATGTTTCATACAATATTCCTGCTATTTGTAGCTTTTAAAGGCAATTTTGTTCCAGGAGAGTGAAGTCCTATAAACAATTTAAGGGTTTGCATCTTGGTTATGTCTTTGAATATCAAGGAACAAGATGCATTTAATCTTATAAATTGCAAATAAAAACATTGAACAAGCAATTATTTGTTTACCTGCTGCTGTTTATTGCAGGATATCCTGTTTGAGAAGTATAGTGATTATCAAGTGGATGACACTAGTTAGGGGGTGTATATGTGGGTGTTTTGGGCTCCCACATCAACAGGCTTTGATTTGAATGGTTTCATTATTCAGCACTACTGGAGTCATACCTCTTCCGCTGTCAAAATGAGCTGCGAGGCTGACCTGTGCTGACCTTTCTGCTTGCTAATGCTTGTTTTCACTGCCTGTGTTTCTGCGTTTCAGGATGTGGAGAAAGAGAAAGAGCTGCGCACTCATTTCACTTATGAGGAGATCAGACAGAAGGTCGAGAAGTACAACACAGAGTCACGTGACCACTTTAAAATGACACTGGTGAGTTAACTGGAGTGAACTTCCATCATCCACTGATACACCAATAAAAACCAATCACTCGTAAATCTAATCGCTAATAATTTTCAGAATTCAAAAGTCCATCCAGAAATAAAATAGGATTGTGTATAATATATTATGAATTACATTTTTTTTTTTTTGAAAAATGTTTTGACATGTGATAAAAAGTTAAAATCATATTGTTATATTACAGACCCTAAAACACCCCTATTACCCCAAAACTACTTGAGGTTGTCAAATGGATTAACCTTTTTTCTTTAAAGCTGTATACGTTTCTGTCTAATTTTTCTCTGAATTATTATTTACCCTTTAGTAAAGAGCTTTATCGGCATCATAAATAATAAAACATAATATGGATGCAAATTACAATTCTATGAACTCTAAGACTTTATTTTTAATAGATTTTTTAAAATCTTTTTTTTCCTTTATTATCCTCTCTGTTGTGACCGGTTTATCATGACTTCTCATGGACCATGTGACAGCCATAAGGATTGTGATGACTTTACCACTGTACCTTTGTCCAGAGCCCAGCTGCTTATCGCAGGACTGTTTCTGTCTGGATAAAACCAGCTCTTTACAAATACTGATCTCTGACAGGACGTGTTTCAAGAGAGATGTGTCGTCTCAGCCATGGTGGCACAAACATTTTGTATTAGTACATGTGAGCTTTTACTCATTAAGCGTCCACATGTCTTGGATCATTAAGTTTCAGTTCTGTGTTTCAGTAGGGTTGTGTGTCAGTGCGGTGGAGTTTCAGAGGAGGTTTGTGAGCTGTAATTACACCCCCCGAGTGTCTCGCCTGTAGCCTGCAGTCACGGCTGCCATTTGAACTAATGAGCTTACAGACAGAAGAAGCTCAAATCTGAGCTCCATCTGGACACAGTCAGATACCACAGCAAGATGTGCTCACCAGCTTTGAGAAAGATGTTTGAAACTGAAACTTGTCAAGCGACTCATCATATACTTAGCTGTCCAGTTAACAACACTAGTTACTAAGAAACACTTATTGCAGTATTTTAATGTTTCTATAAAACCAAAACCGTATTTATTTGCCACACAAACAGAAAGGAAACAGAAAGGATGTATTTTATTCATTTATCGATTTTGTTTAATATATTTATAGTTGAATGCTTTATATTTAAATTAAATCAACTTCATACGTAATTATGAATTAACACTGAACTAAAATAAGCAGAATATTGACAATATAGTCTTTTTGAAGATGATTTTGAAATTGTATTTGTCATAATTCAAGAGCTTTGCAATATTATACTGTTATTCTCTTATGAGTGTGAAGCTGCTTTGAAACTGTCAGTATTGTATAAAACGCTATGTATGTGATTTGCCTAATAGTTTGACAGCACTATTATATATTTCAGTTTAATCATGAATAATTTAAAATAAAGTTTTACTTTACGTAATAAATGTATACTGTGTATATTTATATATATTCAAATACAAACACATGCATGTCTATATTTAAGAAAAATAGTTTGTTTATATAAATATATAATATTATAAATATTGATGTATACACGTGTAAATAATTTCAAGGTGTTTACTGTACACAAAAATGTATTTTGTTAACCAAAAATTCATTTTGATGTGATTTAATTACGATTAATCATTTGAAAGCACTAATATATAGTCTAAGTATATAAAATATTCACTGTAATGACATTTATACAGCTGAATCAAAACTATTTTTAAAAACTGAATCACTGAACAAATGAATCAGCGTTTTGAATCGGTTTATTGAAGTTAACTTCCTGAAAGCAAACAATTCATTAAAATGCATCAGACTTTCAAGACAGTGGACATCTTCACAAAAGAAAAAAAAAAACCATTTCATAATTGTTTAGAAATGCATTCTAAAAACAGCAATGTAGCATTTTCTCAAACTAAACAGCTGCGCACCTGAGAAAAACACTTATGTAGCTACAACTGATCATGTCTTTGCTTTTGTAATCTAATGTCAGTCTTTGTCTTTCCTCTGTCTCTGTCCTGCAGAATACTAACGGCACGTACACAGGCTTCATCAAGGTGCAGCTGGACCTGCGGAGGCCCATCACGGTGAGAAGCGGTGGGGCAGGAGGGGTCAAAGGTCAGGAGGCGTTTTACCTTCCGCGCGGCTCCATAAACACCCTGCACATCAGCAGCACCAACACAGTGCGACAGGTGATCGAAGCCCTGCTGAGAAAGTTCACCGTAGCCGACAACCCCGCCAAGTTCGCCTTGTTCAAGCGCTTCAGCAGAGAAGACCAAGGTGAGACGCCGAACACGAATGTGGAAAATCTGTGTGTACAGTAATGACTCGGGTCCTCTGGTGTATACAGTATGTCTTTTGGCAGGAACGGATGCATTCCTGAAATAGGTCAGTCTGAGGAACCCGTGTGTATTTATGGATGCACTCACACATTCAGGACAGGCCTGTTACTCTGTGCATGTATGTGCCAAGAATACACCATGTCAGCATAGTAAACACACACACACAACAGCTGGTGTCTGTGGATACCTGTTTAATGCTCTTTGGCAGATACTAACCACCCTCGTTCCCTGCATTTCAATGCCATACAGGGATATTCTGAGCTGCGGAAGGGTCAGGATGGGCTTCTACTGAGTGTGACTAGTTGATTTTGAATAGTTTTTTGGCTTCATACATCAAATGCTGGATTTCTGAGAAGCTCAGCATTGGTTTTGCTGTAGGAATGGCCGTGTTTCTAATCCATCTCACTGCTTTGACAGACCCCAGCCACTGTCTGAGCCCGTTGACGTCACACACACAGCAGCAAGCCAGACACACATATGACTCTGAGATTTTAAGTACCTGCTTTCATAATCTGAGTGCCGTGCTGGAATGTGCTCTGGTTTATGTGAAGAAAACGAATCATTAAACGAACCGATTCATAAGAGTCATTCATTTATGAATCACACTTCACTGGTCTGCATTTGTTTTGCATTTTTGGTTTGAATAATTTTATTTATGCAGTATCTTCTCTTCAAATGGCTTAAACATCATGCATTATCATAGGAAAAAGTCTGGATATTACCTTAAATAAATAATAAAATAATGAAACAATTTTTTACAGTGCTGTATAATGTACTTGTTTTAACGAACTGCACTAAATGCAGATAATAAATAAAATACAATATGTAATATTTTAATGTAAAGCACTTCAAATACTAAAAATATGACTGCTTTATCTTATTCAATTCAGACTGCAAATGTAAAATAGCATTACTTCAACTTTAGTTTATTATTAAAAAAAGGAAATATATACAAAATTACTTATAAGTAAATGCCAAAAGTATTTATTTATTAACACTATTTTTATTTACTTATGTTTTATTTTTTCTAGATTTCACTTATTTATTGGATATATTCTCTAGACTACTGTCTAATGCATTTTTAATGTACTGCATTTTACAACTGATGCTTAAAAAAAAAAAAGACTGAAAACTCAGGTAAAACTACATGCCATGGCGCAGATGCACTGAATAGCACTTCTGCTTAATTTATTGGATGAACTGAGCCTCGTAGGACTTTGGGGAGCAATAACACTCATCTTTAATTGTTTTGTAGGAGTGTGTGTGGGAGCCAATAAGTGCTGCCGCCAATTGGGGAATATTTGCTTAGGAGGCTGTCTGGGATTATTTTTTTTATTTTTTATTTTTTTGTCAAGACGGAGCATTTTTTTTATGAGGTCTCACAACCGTGAGAGATCTCTAGCACAGGCTAGGAGACAGATATGTGACGCTTTGGGTTTGGCTTGGATTTTACAGCTGGTTTTAATGCATGTAATGGGGCCGTCCAGCTCTTACAGAGCCGGTCTAGACAACCTCAAGAAAGGCTACAGTTAGACGCTGATACACTCATTAACAGAAAGAAGCGAACTCATAAACAAACAGACAGACCCTCATGTGTGATATCACAGCAGTATGGCATATAAAAGACCATGATTCTCCCGCATTAGTGTAGACATAATAACAGTCCTGCTTGTTCTGATTAACCGCCACCAGAGGCTGAAGGAAGCCCCCATTAAACAGGAAGTGAGATGAGAGAATGAGAGATTCCTCAAGAATGAAGAAATGCCGCTCTGCGCCTGTTTGCACACTCTAGGTGGAGGAAAATCTCCCATAATGCTAGAGTAAACGCATAAGTTCTAGTGAATTACCTTTTGTTCCTGATATGAGGTGGTGCGCTTCCTTTTTCATGCTTAGAGTTTGTTTTTGCTGTGAATTTTGGCCTTAGGTCAACATTGAGCGGCGGTGTTGTTTAGCATGTCTTCCTCTTTGAGGTGTGTCAGGCCTTTATTAAAGAGAAACTGATTCAAGGCTAAATGTGAAGTTTGGGTGCTTTTTTACTTTTCAGAGAGGAGTTAAGGTATTGTTTATGCTGAAAACCTCTCTGAGATGTTATGTTTCTAAATGCATCCTCTTTAAATGTTAAAAAAGACTGTTTAAAAAGTAAAAAAACCTGATGTTTATTTTTGATACTTTTAATTAAAAGTGGATTCTGATGTCATTGTTTTTATCAGTTTGTGATTTAATTGATATTATTCGTCTGTCATTATTTTTATTCTTGTACTGTAGACTTCCCTATTCTCAAATAATTAACATTTCTTTTGTTGTTTAGTATTGATGCTAATGGTGTGTATTGTGTGTGTGTGTGTGTTCAGTGTACACCTGTAAGCTCTCAGAGGAAGAACACCCTCTCTTCCTGCGTCTGGTGGCGGGACCCTGTACAGATGTGCTCAGTTTTGTGCTGAAGGAGCAGCAGACCGGTGAAGTCCTGGTGAGCATTCACTTCAGGTTCTCAATCCTATATTAATAAAAACAAGCGTTCATGCCACACATTTTCCTCTTGTTCATCAGTGGGATGCGTTCTCCATTCCTGAGCTGCAGAACTTCCTCCGCATCTTGGATAAAGAGGAACAGGACCAGGTTTCCTCGATAACTAAACGCTACACGGCCTACAGAGAGAAACTGGAGGAGGCCATGAGAGCGACAGGCTGCCCGGGATAAAGCCTGCGCGTTATGTGAAGGAACTGTAGCACTGCTGCCTCTAGTGGTCACTGTGTGTAATGAACACTTGTTAGGTGTGACCGTGCCAAGCGGACACCAGTCTCAAAAACTCAGAGCAGAGCAACGAGCTCCCAGAATGCACCTCAGGTGCCATATTTACCCATCCACCCTCTTTCACGCTTCCTGCTCTCTGTTCTTTTTACCTCTTGTGAATGATGCAAACGTGGAAATCAGATCTGGTTCTTATTTAATTGTTGGATGCTGTGGTTTGTACATATTTCTGTCTGTTGTTTTAATTTATGTGGGTGAATTTTATTTTATTTTTTATTTTCCTAAAAGAGTCTTATTTTATGGCAAATATACTTATCGTCCGGAAACTGATGGGACTGGGGATTTATTTTATTTTATATTAAAAACCAAATGACATAATGTGCCCTACCAAAGATAGTGTTGATGTGCTGTTGACTAAGTGGTGACCTGACGGCCACGTGAGACCAAACAGGAAGTTCAAGTTTGTGATAGAGAGGATAGAATGATGTAGGGACAGGAAATGAGGCTAAAGCTAAGTCGTATTCATTAGTCTCTGAACGAATGGCTTTAATGCAAATAAAAGGCTTTTTATAAGTAGGCCTTCTTAGGTGCTGGGATTGGAACTGAACGGATTCAGGAAGTTGGTGAAGGAGCATAGAGGATGTCGGAAAGTATGCGGGAAGTGTCATGCAGCGATTTTGGAGCAGATTTGACTGATGTTGGTCGGGGTCAGATGGTCTTTCACAGTAAACGATGGGTTGAGTTTAAGCAGAAAATCAGTGAACAGGGCTTTTGCTGGGCTTTCCCCTCTCATCAACAAACCCTGGAAAACACATTAGAGGATGTCTTCAAGACACACGACTGAATAGACAAGTAATGAAGATGTTTGTTTTGAAGCTACAGCCTGAAAATAGTAGATTTAAGCTACTTTGATTGATGAATATGCGTGTATCTGATTTACTGTACCGAGTCACATGCTTTTCTTCATTGCATGGAGATGTAGCTGAAACTGTTACTGTTGTGAGGTACAGTAAGATAAAAGCAGACAGTGCAGCACACAAGGTCGACATTGATGACGGTGTTTGAAATACTTGTGTATCAGTAGGTGATTTTAATATGTATACACATTTATGTTTCTGTATGCTAGTGCTGCATGACGGTTTTTCTGATTGGTACTGCAACATACATTGTTGTGAATTGTGACACATGCACAGGGAGGTAGCGGCACCTTATGGTCAATTGCTGTAACTACACCTCTGCAGTCTTGCGTCTCACCTGTGTCAGTCATTCGATTATTATTTTAAGGTTTATTTCTTTATTATTATCGGTTTTATAACCTCTAACCAAAGATATAGATAAAATGCATAGTTTAATTTAAGTTTGATGCAAATTGCCTGGTGCAATCAGTTTTACACCTCAACTAAACTGAGGTTAAATAGTAGTATCTATCTTGTGTGATGGTTTTACCATGGCAAAATTAATTGTAAACACTGGGGTGAATAAAAAAAGTAATTTGTGTAATTGCTGTGTAAATATAACATCACAACAGTCTCAACATATGCAATCGAAGAGGATGTTGCAGGGGAATAAGACCAGTAATCTTATAAATGCTTTTTGGGCACTTTATGTTTTAATTCAGGGAATTATTTTTTATTTTGATTTATTAGTCTACATCAGATGCCTACTGTCTTCCACTGTTTTAAAACGGCAATCCATCTAGTGGAAGTTCAGTTATGTTTTATGGAAGTGTTTTTTTTTATTATTATTTTTTTTTTTATCATTATTAAAGCTGTTTCAGTACTTGATTTCTATTATTTTATTTTATTTAATTTTTTCATAAACAAGCTTTTGTTTGTAGAGTAAGACTGTGAATGAATGTTAAACTGTATTCTTGTGTAGTAAAGGGGTGTGGATATGAGTGAACTGCTTTAGTCATTTTTTTAATATACGTGCATGTGTTATATTAATTCATGCATATTTTATGGCTGTTTTAGGACAGCACAGGCCAGTGCTGTTAATCTTTGTTTAACAGCATAGATTATTTAGAGATCGCTCACGAAACACACTCTGCATTTGCCAAAAAAATCTCATTTTGTTCCACAGTTGTAATGCATACTTTGTGTATGTTTCTAAATGATGTAAGTTTCATACATAGAAGACACCAGAAGTGGCATACATTGTTTCTAAGAGTTAAGAACTAAATATGCATGGGTAGAATCCAGATGTCATGCATTTTTGACAACGATGGAGGTTTTTTGAGGGTTTGTATTGTTACCGATTGTGGCCTTTCTTGTTAAAGACCTGGTTTCTTTAAATAAAGATGAAACATTGCTCTATTCAGTGCTTTTGAATTTATTTGTTCGCGTGAAGAGAATCTGGCTCAGTGAGAATCATGCTGTAAAAATCCACCTTCATCTTACATTTGACAAGCACAAGATTCTGGTATTTCTAACGATCTGCAACTCATTTGTCATTATTTTTCACCTAAATTGCACTTTATAGAGGCAACCCACTTGAGGTCACACAACAAACTTTAAGCGTTTTAAACATCACACAAAACTGCAAGGTGAGGCCACAATTTACATGAGACTGGTGTGTCCTCTGCATGAACCCGTGTCAAATGTCCTCATCGGTGACTCACCGCACACTTCAGCGCGGAGCGTCTTTCATGGCGTCCATGAACACAGGCTTAACTTCATACAACTCTCAGAAAGACCTCACCACGCAACCATGTAAGTTTACACAATTTATAAAAACCGCATATCGTATTTAAAACGTCTTGGGCGCTCACTTTGCATAAACAAGCTTGGTGTTTTTTTCATTGCTGTTCTGTTGTTGACGGTCAGCGTAGAGCTGTCGCAAATAACGCGGACTATTTGCGTTTTGTAGTAACAGAGTCGCGTTTCTTTTGTGCTTTCGCATCTTTTGTGTTAATTAAACATTACTTCACAACATCTGATGTGGTTTTGATAATGAGATGGTCCCTACGGAAAAATAACGCGTGCGAGTCTGGATTGCCTCAAAATCCTTTTAATATACAATTGCATTGAACATGTTTACTGATGCATATTTTGTTTGGTTAAAACAGCCTAAATGCCTTATTATAAAATTTAGTTCAGTATTCAATTATATCAATGCAATATTGAATTAGCTCAAATATAAAACTTAATTTAATTCATTTTATTAGTAATATATATATTTTTTAATTATTTTGTATTTCCGAATGGCAGCATTCGTTTTTAATGATCATTATATGTAGTTGAATATATTTAGTTATTTTTAGTGATATTTTTGGTATTATGCTATAATAATATAATATAAAAAGTTAATTGTTACACACAGTTTTATTATTATTTGTGACTTCTGTAATTTAGTTTTATTTTTCTTATATCTTTTTTATTAATATTTTAATGATCATTATATTTAGTTAATTATAATTATATAAATAATGACCGCTGTGTGATTTCTGTGCTATTATAATGATTTTATTTATTTTTTGTTTTTATTATACCAATAATTTTTTTTTTTTACAGTTTCTTAAAGTATTTCACCCATCTCCACAGGTTAGGGGTGAGTTCTGTAAAGGTTTTATTGCTGGCAGTTGCAGTTGGTGTGTATCTCATTCCCTCCCCTATCGATCCCGAGCCGTACATGTGAGTCTCATTGTAGATCTTGTAGTGAACCCACCTCCAAAGAGATTTGAGTGAGTTTTATTGTCAGGCTGATGTATGTTTTCCAGATTCGAGGGCCCCCCGCCTGCTCTGGATGGCCCTCTAGCAGTAAACACGAGATTACAGAAAGGTCGTCGACTGTTTTCTGGTCAACTCAAAGGGCCGGAGTCTTTCACAGCTGACCAGAACGGTGAGCTCAGTCTTGTGCCTTTATCTGTTTGAACTGAGAAATGCAGTCAGGTTTCATCTCTTTGCTGTCTCTGAAGGAAACATCTACACGGGCACCGTCGACGGGAAGCTGTGGAGAATCAGCAACGGATTGCTCACTTTCATCACTCAGATGGGACAAAACATCCCTGAATGTGGTAAACTGCTTGTGCAATTCTAGCAGCTTCATTGTGTAATGCACTTCATGTGGCTGGATGAATATGTATCAGCTGTCACGGAGGCGTTTGCTGGAAAAACCCAGCAGCCCGTGTGTCCCGCTGCCATCGCACATTAGACATGCTGAAGTGATTCACAAAGACTCAAGTGTTGTTTTTTCAAAGCCTTGGCTGTTCAAAAGAGTCATGTCTTCATTAGAGCATGACGTATGATTTTAAGTAGGCTCCCATCCTTATGTTGCAGTTTATACAAGTTTGACGCCTCTCTCTTAATTGACTGCATTTGAAATAATCAGTATGTGGGTAAAAGTGTTCTTTGGCGCATCACAAGAAGCAGAATGCGCAATGTGTCTGTCATTTACCAGCTAATCTGGTTTCCTGGTGCAGGCGTCGTTTATTGTGCTATATTTGCATGTTGTGATGTTGTTGTTCGTACAGGCACGAGTATGGACTATGAGCCAGTGTGTGGTCGTCCTCATGGTCTGCGACTGGACCGAGACGGACAGCTCATCGTGGCTGACTCTTATCAGGGGCTGTTCAAGGTTGACCCCTGGACTGGAGAGAAGACGTTGCTACATTCCAACAAAAAGGGTCGGTAACCCTTTGAGTCCCAAAAAAGGAGCTTATCACAGTTGCATTGGTCAATTTCATAATCATCTTGCCATTTTTATGTGAATTTACTATATAGTTACTATATACTTCATGTGTGTGTGCAGGTCTATATACAAGAACATTGCTATATTAATCATAATTATTTCTTATTATTTGATATTGATGTAATGATTTTATATAACTACAATAATAAGTAAGTATGTTATTCTGTAATATATAATATATTCATATAAAATTAAGCAATATTATATATTCTATTTTTTGTAGTATATTGCTATCATAATAATTTGATTTGATCATATTGCTTATAAATACATTCAAATTTAATAATACATTCATTATATATGTACATACACTCACACAAATAATTAAAAATTATATATTTTATAATGCATACTATATTATATATATATATATACACAGTATATATATATGAGGAGTTTATTTGCAAAAAGATAATTCAACAAATCATGTTTTTTCATTGTGCATTCCAATTAATCTACACACCAACATATGTATATATATATATATATATATATATTCTATTGTCGTTATTACTACATTTCAATTTTCTATATACATTATATATACTTTATACTTATTTCTAATGTGCATATACATGAATATTTAATGAAAGAATTAATGATAGAATAGAATATTTGCATTGAACATTTTTGAAAGAATATTGATTTTCTTCATCTCAATGTACTTTATATTTGTTGCTTGAAGCAAGCTGAAGACTTATTAAAACACATTTACATTTATAGTTTTTTTCCTCACTATAATAAAAAAAATGCATCATTTGTAAATAACCCTTTTAAATTCCTCGTAAAAGGAGCTGATGGGATTCCCTTTGGCTTTCTGAATGGTCTGGAAATATCTAAAAACGGAACTGTGTTTTTCACGGACTCCAGCAGTAAATGGGGAAGGCGTCACGTCCGTTACGAGGTGAGCGAAGGACAGCAGAACATATCGTGCTCCATTCAGTTAGAAAATATATAAAAGAGCAGTAATTCTTCTGCAGGTGTTGGAGACAAACCGTCTGGGTCGCCTTCTCTCGTTTGACCCCGTGACCGGCCATGTTCGGACGTTATTGGATTCTCTCTACATGCCTAATGGCTTTGCCTTCTCACCTGATGAGGACTTCCTGCTTCTAGCGGAGACCAGTATAGCACATATTATTAAGTAAGAGCTCAGTTTTGAATGTGTTCATATGATCAGGATGGTATCGTGAGAAAGAACTTCTCCCTGGTTCTCAGGTTCTGGTTGAAAGGACCTAAAGCTGGCACCAAGGAGGTCGTCCTGAATAACATAATCGGTTACCCTGATAACATCCGTCTCAGTGAACGTGGCACATTTTTAGTGGGCATAACCACGGTTCGATTCCATGGACGACTTCTCCCACCATTCTTAGATCTGATTGGTCCATACCCTGCTCTTAAACGCTTCATAGCGAAGGTGGGTAAATCTTAAATATGTGGCGTTCAGAGTTTTATTCATTTTTTATTTATTTTTTTAGCTTTAGTTCTCCATTTAAATTTCTTTTCATTGAAGTATTCAATGTTAAAATATATAGTAAAGTTATAGTACTTTTGTTATGATTTGTAATTTGTATTATTTTTTTTCTATTTAGTGTCTAATATTTTTTCCCCATTTCTTTATGTTAGCAAATCAATCAAAAAATTTAATTTTGAACTCTCTCATGCAGCTCATTCCTCTCAGCTGGTACAATGTTGTGCTGCCCAAGTACGGCTTGATTCTGGAGCTAGGGCCCGACGGAGAGGTGATAGACAGCCTCCACGACCCCACGGGCAGCCTCACGTGGGCCGTCAGCGATGTCTTCCAGCAGGGGACACACTACTATCTGGGCAGCACTGACCTGCCATTCCTGCCTGTGCTGGACAAGTGGAGCTGACCGTCTGAGACGCTTACAGGAGGACTCACACATTGGACAACTTTCATAGAGATTGTAAAATGATTTAATTTTAACAAGGCCCTGCAGTCTTGTTGAAAAGCTGTTACTGTGAGTCTAGTTAAAGTGTTATAATTTGTTTTAAAAAATTGTTTTAATTGTTTAAGTGCCACATTTTGTTTTGTTTTATAATGTTTTTCTGAACTGTGAAATGCACTGGTCAGTATTTGCGCTAGAAATGATAGGATAATTTTGAAACATGGCTGTTCCCAATAAAGAAAAAATATGTAATAACGTAATGCAAAAGACTATTCAGTGGGAGTCCACTTTGAAGCAAAATCACAAATATTAAAAATGCATAATTTTTTTTAAACAGAATTGCAATTATATTATGTATAATAAATACAAATATTATAATATATATATATATATATATATATATTGCAATGATAGTATATGTAATTCAAGTACTATAATGCATTAAATATTTAAAATGGTAATATAAATAATAAAACTTTGATAATCAGTTCAGCTATATATATATATTATATACAAATTAAAAAAATATATAATATATACATACAATAATCACACGGCCATGTCTTTTGTCCTCTTTATTCTCTCTATATTTTGTATTAAAAAGACACTAAAAAATAACATCAAGTAAATAAATGTCATAATTTAGCAAAAAAAAAACACTGCACCAAAAGTTATTTCCGAATGCTTTTATCAATCAAACACACAAGACAAATGTCCACATCAGCCATTACAATGCTACTAACAAATATGATATAGGAATTATGTGCAAAACTCACAGACTGGAAAGTGCTTCACTGAACGGATACATTGAAGTATTGTGAGAAAGACCTTCTTATGCCTCTCTGATTCGAGACATTGCCAATCACAGCAGAAGCCTGATGAAGTTTGATAGTAGTCTGAAAGTTAAACGGCCCCTTATCACCTCAAGTTTCCCTCAAAGAACTAAAAATACATCCGTGATCCACAGCTTTGGCTCATTTACAACGGACATCCATCAAACACAACTCAGAAAAGAAAAAAATACAATATTTGCACTTAGCTAGTGAATTTTTTAGTTGTGTAACTCAAGTGAAATGTCTATCCAAAAACAGATTGTGTGCTGCCATACGCATGTGACAAGAACTGAAGTGAGAGAAGATTTTGATATAATATACTGTATTTTGTGTATTAAAAATATTGTAGTGCATTATTGTGTGCAAGCCTACTTCTGCTATGGGATAAAAAAAACTAAATGCAACTTTTATCTCATAATTCAAACCTAAAAATTTTTTTTTACCTATTACAGTTACATTATTCTGTGATATAAACAACAAAGTAGCATACTTTCATAACTTAATATGTGGAGTGAAATGTTTCAGACACATCTGGCAAACAAACAAATAATCTTACTATTTCCAAATGCATTACAAAATTCGAGTTCAAGTTCTGCTTAAAGTAAACGGAAAACAAACTTTTCAAAACATGAAAACAAAGACAATATCCGGTGTTATTATTAAAGCAGCAAAACGAAATATTAATTGAGAATTGAGAGTAATATAATGAATGCTCTCACAGATGTGTGTCAGCCTGCAGTTTGTGAGGATCTGATCTGAAGTGAGAGCTGGAGGGGATGAAGCTCGTCCCGTCTGAAAGTGTCAGTGGTGGGTTTGGTACCCTGGGCGCACCCTGATGACCTCATTTGGGGGAACATCAGGATATAAAGGCAACAAGAGGGCTTGTTTTTCAGTGCCCTTTATTCTTTCCCTCCATTTGTCTTGTTCCTGCAAACCTCTCCACGCTGCACTACAGCGTCTGGCGTCGCTTGCTTCTGTGAGGCACGAGGCTGCTGCTGAACATCAACCGAGGATCAAACCTGAACCTAGTGAAACAGTGACAAGTGAGCTGTAAGTTTGATGTTAATAATTATCCAGGTATTTCCGGTGAATGCTGATTGTTAGCGTGTTAAGGAAACACTGACTGTGAGTCGTAGACGCCTGGCGTTCTGCAGGACTGTCCCGAGCAGGACTGCAGCATCATTAGTCGGTGGTTCATCTTCTCCAGGACCTCCTGATCGATGCTCTTGGCAATGTTACTTAGCTGAAACGGGTCTGCTGTCAAATTGTAGACCTCCACAAACACCTGCGAGCAAAGAAGGTGTGCAATTATATACGTATGTGACCCTGGAGCACAAAACCAGTCTCTAGGGTATATTTATAGCAAAAGCCAAAAATATATTTGTATTTTTACCTCGTTATCATCAAATTCACAGTACTGTAAGTTGGCGGTCTGTGCTACTGTGCGAACGCAGGCGTACGTGTTATTGTACGAGTCTTCACACACACAGTCGGGGAAACACTCCTGCAGAGACGACAGCTGTGTTAAAGCACTCATTTTTTATGATTACTGTAATGACCGTTTATTTGTGGCACACAGAGCCTCACCGAGACCCCAGGGCCCAGCAGAGGGCAGGCAGGGTCTGAGATGTTGCTCCCTTCTCCCTCATATTCCACCAGAACATCAGATCTCCACGTGCTGCTGTTCCCTTTACCAGTCTGAGACACAAAGATATGTCAAATCAAACACAAACCCCTGCACAGCAAGATACACTACAAAAAAAACATGCATTATGCCCAAAATGCCAATAGTTCAATCCATTTTTATTCAATTCTTTCAAAGTTAAATTTAAACAGGATTCACCATGATAGGAAGAAATGACATCCCGTCCATCTGAGTTTCATTGACGCTGTATCCGGCGATGTCTAGAATTGTTGGACCCAAATCCACATTTGCTATAAGTAACTGTTAAAACAGATAAATTATTAAATGATTTATTTATTTTATTCATTATAATTTATTTATTTTAATTACTCATTTCAAAACCCTGATACATTTTATACAAATTATTTTCTTTTAATGTAAATATTAGTGCTCTCAAATGATTAATCATGATTAATTACATCCAAAATAAAAGTTGTTAACATAATGTGTATACTGTGTAATTTTATTATGTATATATTATAAATACAAACACAAGCATGTATATATTTAAGAAACATGTTACGTTTATATATTAAATATATTTATATATATATATATATATATAAAAAATATAAACATATATAAATGTATTATCTTTAAAAAATATATATATATACTGTATGTGTATTTGTATATACACATAATAAATATATACACACATGCATAATGTAAAAAAAAACAACTTGTCTTGGATGTAATTAATCATGATTAATTATTTGACAGCATATATAAACACTATTATTATAGCAAAATATCATGAACAAATCTAGTTTAGAATCAAAATTTGTTTGAAAAAAAAAAAAAAAAAAAAAAAAAGTACAATATTCCAATAATAAAAATAAAATCAAACAAACAAATAATAAAAAAAATAAATTGCTGAATGACTCGGTTTGGTCAAAGTTTCATTAGCCCATTCATAAACATTTAATGAATCTGCCGTATGAACGAATCATTTAAATGAATTTAAACTCAATGACTCACTCATTAAACGCTCACTATTAATTTTTTTAAAGAATCTCATAATATTATTTAATGTATTTTTCAGTGTAAATGATTTAACTTGATAACATCCCTGCTGGAAAAAAACAAAACAATAGAACCCTGCCCAAAATACAATAGAAAATTGAAAAAAAAAAATACAAATTTAAATGCTTTTTTATTACCGAGCTTGTCTGGTTAGGTTTGATATTAGGCCCTCGCACCAACAGAGGAACCCTGATATCAAATTCATAGAGTTGCCTCTTATCCATCGGAAGAGAAAACTGGCCTGAGAGAAGAAACAGACACATGACTAAATAAAAGCCAGGTAAAGTTAAGGAAAACACATTTCACCGCTGTATAACTCGTCGTGTACCAGTGTGGTATCCATTGTCAGAGGTGAAAATGATGTAAGTGTTGCTAAGCTCTCCTCTGACCTCCAACTTTCTCACCACCTTCTCCACCAGGTCATCTACTGACAGTAAAGTGCGCCACCTGGTATAGCAGATCACCATGTTACTTCACATGCAGTATTAATATCAAGTGTGACATTTAAAAGCATCTGAATACCGCTTTCTGTAGGCGTTATCCAAGAACTGCACTGAAGAGTTTGTCATGGGCGTCCTTGCTTGTCTGATGAGCCAGTGCTTGTCCTGAAATGCAAGTTGAAATGCTGTCACATGCACAAAACCATCCAATCAGAATATTTCAGAAACATCAGGCCTTTACCTTGCCGTGTGTGTTAAAGCTGGGGTCTCTTGGTGCTTTAATGTCTGAAAAACTGCTCTCGTACTGAGGAGCGGCGGTCCAGGGCGAGTGTGGGGCCGGTGTGGACACCATCATGAAAAAAGGCCTGCGGTTAGACTTGTTTTCTAGGAAGTCGATAGAAATATTGGCCTGGACGGAATCAGAAGCCATTTAACGTCAGCTGCATGAGCTTTGACATAGTCTCATGAACACAGGTGAGATCTGATCATACCAGAACATCTGTAAGGTAGTCCTCGCTGTAGTTCTGTCCATGCCGCTGCGCCCTGCCGTTCACTGACAGCGTGTAGTTGTAGTATTTGGAGTTTCTCTCCTGGAGGAATCATTGTAAATTCATTAAAATCATTGTAAATATTTAACTTTAAACAAATCTCCTTTAGAATCTAAAAACTAACTGTTTAAAACGGGTTTAAAAAATGTTATATTGAAGAAATACATTAATACAGATGCAAATAATAACATTTAAATAAAAAGAAATATAAATAAATATAAATTATAAAAGAAAATACTTTTTAATAATAATATATGCTAATGGAAAAATAATTAGAATGGCCCCAGAAAAGTTACTTTTCTCTTCTAGATTAATTTCTTGTACCAGCTTCCCAAACATGCCATATTTCAGGCTACAAATTGTTTTCCTAACCTTCTGCCTAAAATTAGTTTTTGCTGCACTGATGGGAAAGGTTGAAGGGCTTGTCATTTCTTTATAATTTAGTAGAGAAGCTCGATTTCACTCACAAACCTTTTTATTTATTTTTGATTCTTTATATTTTATTAATTCATTTTAGTTTTGATTAGCTAGATTTTTTACTACTACTCTCATTCTCAAAAGGTAAGTCACCAAGCCTCTTATTTTTGTTTTATTTTTAACCATTATAGGGTTTTTTAATATTTAGATTTACTTCATTTTTTGTTTTCAGTTTTCACTTATATTTATATTTAGTTTATTTTTTATATTATTGTGTGTGTGTGTGTGTATATATATATATATATATATATATATATATACATATACACACACTTTTTTTGTTAATTGTTTGACTTTAAATATATTTTTTTCCTTCCATTTCAGTTAGTTGTACAATTGTTGTAGATGAACAGTCAAAAATCATTTACAGTTAAATGATTACGTTATTAAATGTTAAATCTCCTGTCATTTTCTTACCAAGGCGAACCAGTGATCCCAGCCTGGAGGAATGTGCTCCACACCACCTACTTTTTTATTCCCGTACTGTAGCAGAGAAACAGACATGGATGATACAGTGTAACATACTACCCACTGATTCACCCAAAGAAAAGATTCCATCGCCATGAAATCTCCCAGTATGTGCCTTTACCTCATTCAAATACTTCCCAGCAAAAAAGGTCTGATAGATGCCGTGTTTCTGAAGGAAGGCAGGGAAAGTCTCGGGCTCTTGGGTCTTCTGCCATGCAGTGCTGCTGCAATTGCCCTCCAGCGTGTTGTTGACCACATGATGGTTATGAGGGTATTTGCCCGTCAAGATGCTCGCCCGGCTGGGACAGCAAAGGGGACTGGCGACAAACTGTATAAGAGAAGAAATGACAAAACCCTGTGCAAAATGACAGATGCAATGGCAAACATGCATGCTGGTGGATGCTCAGTGCACATTTTACTTGCCGTGTCTAACAAATCTATAAAACATGACATGCAAGATCCCATAGCACTTGTGTGCAACAAGGAACTGATCCAGCACAATTTTTACTCACTGTGTTTGTTAAGGTTATCCCAGCATCACCTATCAGCTTTTTGGTCTTTACTAAAGGGATCTGTAGAATGAAAGATGTCAAGATGCTGATGATGCAGCTCGATTACTTAGCAATGATAAATAAAGTAAAATGCGTGGAGAAAATCACCACCAACGAAAAACGATTGTGTTAATCAGAATGTATAAATTACTCACCGTTCCCCCGATAGACACATCTAGATCATCAGTTAGGATTAAAACTATATTCGGTCTGGGATTCATTTTAGCCTCGACCGGATTGTTACAATGCAAAGTGACGCAGATGAGAATAAAATGCAATTTTACAAACGGAAACGAAACCATCTTTGATCCCGAATTAAAAACACATAAAGCCATGACCTAAACCAGGACCTTTTCTTGGGATAAAAGCATTAAATAATGTTAAGGAAAACGCTGCTTTAGAAGAGCGGCTAGCTTGCCTTGTCTTGTGTACGAAATTACGAATCATACTATGGCGACGTTTTGCCTCATGAATATTTATGAGACATTCTGACGTTGCTTGGTTACCTCTCGTGGCGTCTAGTCACGTAGCCTAATTAATATACATATACTAAGCCTGTAGCATAGTAGGATTCGCTAATTCGCAAGCATACTATAACGCCCAATTACCAACGTCTGCCTGACAGCCAATCAGATTCCAGTTCATCACTTTGCGTGATTAATATTCATGCAGTTACCCGTCGCCATAGTAGGATTAATAAAACTTTCCTGTTTCAGTCATGTGGAGAGACGGAAGCCCCGGTCAGCTGATGTTTACGCTCAAAGGCATGATGTCATTCATAAAATTCATGTTTTATGGGTTATGTGATATCTTTTTTATCATGTCTACTTCTTAAATCTCTCATACGTCACAAAAGTTGCATGTTAATAATATACAATATAATTATGATGTAGTTTCTCAGTTAATTTTGAAAACCATATCAACATTTTAAAAATAATTTTAAAGATATTTTAATAACTGATTTTACCTTGAAAAATATGTTCTAGATCAAATAAGTTAAATTGACGTTTTTTCAAATTATTTTTTAAATAAATTAAACTAATTTACAAAAATAGTATTTGTAATAAATAATACGATATATACATTTTCATGTCGGATGTATCCTATATGATATTATAAACGTAGTTTTTACCAGATGCTATTTATGTGTTTATTTTAACGCGTTCATTTACAAACAACTGATGAGTATTTTTATTTTTTGAATTCGATTGTAGTGAAAAAAAAGCAAAAGCTATATACTTCGCATTCACCTGTCGTTTAAAAACTTTGTTTAAAAAGTTTCGGAGGTGGGTTGAACTATTCCTGCTGCAGGGGCGTGCAATCAGGATTTAGAGCGTTCAGGAAGGAAACTGGAGCCTGGAAAAGGCGCCGCCAACCCCGCTCAAGGAATGGGACACACCCGGAACTCGAGTTCCTTATTGATTCATCTAAAACACTCTTTGGTTTGTACCTGTGGGCAGCATGTGTGCACGAATGTGTAATGTTGAACTTTAAAGAGGGTTGAAACATGTCTGGGGTGGAAGTGGCTAAAGAGGAACTTAAGGAGATAAACATATGTGACATCTGCTCGGAGGAGGAGAGCGGAGTTTTTCTCAGCTCAGGTGCGTCGTACGTTAACGGCTTCTCATCGTTTCACAAATGGGCTTCAAAGGGACGTTCAGTTTCGGACGGAAACTGTGAGTGCACCAAAACAGCTTTAGTCTCACTATGCAAGTGCGCAAAAGTGTCTCATGGAGCAGCAGCTGGAGAGATCCGTATGGAGGGAGGAGGAGGAGGGGGGCTCCATGAAGCAGGTGTGTATTCTGATGAGGAGGATCCGAGAGCGTCCCGCGCATCATCTATAGTGGACTGTCTGTTAGTGGAGCTCTATGACACGTACAGTAATAATGTCAGAGGGGTGGACAGCTCGACCGAAGCCTCCAGCTCAGATGCCTTCCTGGGCAGGAGTAACTCTGGCTCTAGCTTTCTCCAAGAACTTCAGGAGAAGCACACGAGGCGCCATCAGATGAAATACCTGGCTCAAAAAGGTGAGCTAAACTGCCCATTTACTCTTGTTTATGTGAATCATACACTAGAATTATTCAAACTTTGAATAATATATATTTTTTAATGTTTTTGAAAGAGGTCTTTTGTGCTCCTAAGGCTATGAAAAAAAAAAAGTAAAATCTGGAACCTTGTGAAATATTAAAATGTAGAATAAGGGTTTTATATATTAATCTGTTGAAATTACTTAATTAATTCCTGTGGTCAACGATGAATTCAGCATCTTTATTCCAGTTTTCAGTGTCACATGATCCTACATATAAACAGCACTGGAGAATTTTTAACCCATATTCATTTACATTTCCAATCCTGATATTAAATAATTTCTTGATGGAGGGGTTTCTTTTTGAGAAACATCATTTTTAAAATTATATATACTTATATTTGCAGTGTTTTTGCTTTTTGAGCGACAGTTACTCTAAAGCAATATTAAAAAAGAAATAATTAATCAATATGAGTAGGTTGTTTGAAATGGATTTAACTGAAGTATATTGTGCCACATTGCAGAACTGACCCATTTATAACGCCACTCTGAGAGCCAGTTAAATCCTAACCCTTTGTTTGCAGAAGTAATTTAATTGTTGTCTCAGGTGCTCAGGTTCTTATACTGGCCATACTGACAATTTACATACAGAGGTCTTTTGTACACTTGTCTACAGTGTTAAGTCAATCTTAATATGTTTCCATAAGTTCAGAGTTTTGCACGCATTCATTTGAGATTTGTGTGGTTTTTACTTTTCCATAAAATGATTGCATATCCTATGTTTTTTTAAGCAGCTTTGTTTTGTGCTCAGGTCCAGAGGAGCTGAAGTGGATCGTTCAGGAAGTCAAGTATCGTATTGGTGTGCAGTCGGCTAAACTGGTGCGTCAGGTCAAGAGGAAGGACAGACTTCGGCAGAAGTTTCAGAAGAACTGTGATATAGTCACCGCCTGCCTGCAAGCCGTCTCTCAGAAAAGACGTAATTACAAATCTTTCTCTTATTTTAGTCCTCTTCTGTTCATTATCTTTAAGTAGTCAGTGTTATATTACCAAAGGCTTTCTTTGCTTTTTAAAGACTAATGTATTCTAGATCGAAAGCACGTCTTTGCTTTCGCTGACACTTGATATCTGTTATTCCTTAAAGGAATAGTTCACCTGAAAATTAAAATTTGCTGAAATATATACTCACCCCAGGCCATCCAAGACGTAGATGAGTTTGTTTTTTTAATTGACCAGATTTGGAAAAATACAGCTTTATGTCATTCACTCACCAGCAGATTGAGTCCAAACAGCTGATAAAACATAATAATCCACAAGCAGTCCACAACACTCTAATCAATTGACATCTTGTAAAGTTAAAAGCTGCACTTTTGTAAGAAACCAATCCATCATTAAGAAGTTTTTATAACTAAAACTTTAACTAAAAATAAAATCATATTCCCATGATATTGTTTTCTCCAATGCAATGGTATTCCTGTCTAAATTAATTGATCAAGGTCTGTTTACAAGTACGAACAGTCCAAAAATGAATGCAATCTTTTAAAATGGTGTGTAATATAGTTTAGATAGTGGTTTACTGAAAAGCTCTGGGTCCCATATATCTAGTGTATTTTTATTACTTCACTTTGTTCTAGTTCTCTGTTGACGTTTTAGCAGACAGTGGTCTCAAATGACTCACTACTATCACAGGATTGACTCTTGCTCATCTTGCAAACTGAATTATTTGCATTAGATTCAGCACACAGACTATATTCAATATCACTGAAATTCAATCCGTTCGGTTTCAGAGGCAATAGGTTTATGATGCTTTCATGCAAATAAATCATTCTGCAGCTGTAATTCCTTTACATTTGGATGCAATGGGTGCTTTTAAGTTTGATTCAAGCACAAACATGTCCAACAAATACAGCAGCCTTGCTTCTTTTAATGTATTTTCCCTCATTTTTTCTACATGCAGCGTGACATGTACTGTCAGGTACAGTATGAAATCACATCAAAACAGTAGCTCTGCATGCTTGCCATTCATGTCGGTGTCGGTCCCTTTGTAGTTGTGAATGGTTATGGTTCAGTTTTTTATTTGTTGAGTGGCATGGTTTATCACTGTTATTTTCTCATTATATGCATGTCAGAAAATATGCTTGAAGGTTTTTTTCTTGAAGGAACTGTAACAAATTTAAAGTTTAAACAACTGTTTTGTATCATTGAGGGCATTTTCTTCACAGGGTGAGTTCAGGTTAATTTGTAAACTTTTGGACAATCATAAAAAAATAATTTGAGACAAATTAAAATAAGAAAACCTACCTATTTATTTTTGCTTATTATTTCACTAATATTAGATTACTAAAATAATGTGCTACTGTATTTCCTCCATGTTCCTTAAAGTACAACAGTTCCTTTGTAAATCATTCAGACAGGTTGTGTAAAATGAGTAAATTTATGGTGATTTAAACAATCTTATCCTTATTCTTATCTCGGGCTTTACTCTAATTGGGTGCTAAATCAGGACGTTTACTTTTGCATTTTTCTTGTATTCTTAAAATAAAGGTTATTTTTTGGAATCTACGGTTACATTAAGAGTCTTTAGCATTTATGAAATCTCTTCATTCCACAAAAGGTTCTTTAGTTTTTAAAAATGTTCCTCATAAATGGTTCTTTTAAGAACTGTTCACAGATCATTTTTGTGGAAATCAGAAATGCTTCTTCTGTGTCTTCTTTTTAAGAGTTTATAGTCTTTTATTTCCTTATTCCTTCTTGTTAAAGATCAAGTCTGAAGTTGGCAGCATGGCACTAGTCAGTGATATTCAGGCCATTGTTTTCCTTAGCTGTTTCTGGTCTGTAGCCCATCCTCCAGAGCTCCAGCGGTCCCTCCTCCCTCTTAACCCGGAATGTGACGCTCATATGTGGGTGTGAGACACGCTCATCACTGCAATATTCCGCCTTCCCCATCCTGCGCGTTCTTTTCGATCACCTTTGATGCTTTTATTCTTTTTGTAATGCATGCTTCAGGTATGATGAGAAAGGATGGGCAAATTTGTTGTTTTCCTTTGATGCATTGATCGGGTCGATCATACTGAGTAGGATTGTTTTAGATTAAATGTTTCTCGGGATGAGCTCGTTGTAAATGCGCGGTCAAACGGACCCCTCAGGTTTTTCTCCAGATGAAGCAGGAACGGTTTGTTTCCTCTAAGAGGTCAAGGGCTTGTGTGAAACGGCAGAATGCAGCTGGAGGAGTCGGTAATATTATCAGTAATGTGCTGAAGAAACGCAACGACATCTCTAGAAGAGCGCCGCGCCTGCTGTGCACCCTAGAGCCAGGTGAACAACATGCTTTAAAATCATTATTTTATGCATTATTAATCTTTACCCTGGCATTATAGATAACACTGCTGCTAGGATTTCTTCCGCCCATTTATTTGCAATGGTGCTGAATGTAGAATTGTGTTTTTGCGATAATTAAGTGACCTAAAGGGCCTTCTTCCTGTATTATGTCGTATTCAATATGATGGTGTATAAATATTAATAATATGTGTGTGTGTGTGTGTATATATATATATATATATAT
>JAUCMU010000080.1:1572228-1587559 GCA_032275025.1 Enteromius treurensis
GTTAAAGAGTAAAAATTATTTTTTTTTAATACATAAAATACATAAAAGTATCACACTGCACATGCACTGCTGCTTTTTACTCGGACCCTTGTGCCGTGTCGTTTAATGGAACATGAGTGCAGTAGGAGGGCTGGAGAGATGATTGTAATCATGTGGGTTAATCCGGAACAGCTCCAGTTGACGAGTGAAATGCAGACATGGCGCCATTCTACTCCTGATTGTTATGTATCGTATGACACTATGACAGAAACGGACTCGGGTTGGTGTTTATTCATTTTTTTATGTACCAGAAAAAGTCTGTTGAAGAAGTAGCCGCTTTCGTGTCGGTGAGGTAGTTGTTTACACACGCTTTTGACAGGATTTAGTCTCTTTAGCTTGGGTTACTGTGAACGTTACAGCACTGTAAAGAATTCGTCGTCTTGTTATAACCCTTAATCGCTCAGTATGACGTCTTAACAGTGGAAAAAACAAAGTTTATTTCGTCTTGCTACATGTTGGTGTCGTGTTTCCGGGAAAAAAAAACGCTGGCGGAAGTGAGATTCAGCACTGCTCAGCGGACAGCGACATTTATCAACAACTTAATATCCCGCGTTTGGTTTCTCGTGATCGATAATAATACAGTTATATAGGCTACTTGTCGCTTCCAGCAGTTTATTTATTTTTTTATTCTTGTTCGATAAAGAGACCTGAGTTAGGTTACCTGCCTGCCATTTAATGAGCGACTGAATGAAAACAAAACTGGGCGACAAAGGGATGTAAATAATTGTTCACTGTAAGAAGTACATGAGTATCAAGAATATATTGTCTGTGCATTTTCAATGGTCATTTTCATTTTCTTTTTTTAATGAGTTATGCTTACACAACATTCCTTCTTTTATTTAAGGAGGCACCTGCAGCTCCAGAGGAGATGTCTTTATATGGTCATCATTGTCTCACTGATGTTCACTGTGTCACTCTCTAATTTCAGGGGTGGACACCCGGTTAAAGTTCACCATCGAACCTTCTTTAGGCAAGAACGGCTTTCAACAGGTGTGTATTAGCTGCCCACTGTTGAAGATGTGTGTCCGATTCTCCATAAACAGAAATAAATAAACATTTTGGTTTGCATGTTTGTGTTTGTTTTGCTCTGCAGTGGTACGATGCTCTGAAGGCAGTTGCCAGACTCCCAGTAGGGATTCCCAAAGAGTGGAGGAAGAGAGTAAGTGTGCTGGAAATTTCTGTTCACAGACACTCACAGTGTTTTCTTATCTGTGACATTTTACACACACTATAATGTTTTTTTGTTTTTTTAAATTTTGTTGTTATAGGTATGGCTAATCCTGGCTGACCAGTACCTCCACAGCATCTCCATAGACTGGGAGAAAACAATGAGATTTGCTTTCAATGATCGCAGTAATCCAGATGATGACACTTTGGGAATCCAAATTGTGAAGGTATGTATGTATATATTATATTTGATATTTACATTTGATGTACATTTTGATTTTAAGACAATTATTTAAGTAGTTATTTATGGAAGCTTTATGTCACAGGATAAAATCATAAAATAAGTGAAATTGGTAGTTTTGCAGGTTTATGTGTCACAAATCGTCCAGGTTTATCTCACAATTTGTACTTTTTTTTTTTCTTTTTTTTTTTCCTTAAGTTTTAGTAAAAGAATAGTAAGATGTAAACTCGAACTGTGAGATTGTGGACTATAAACATTACAAATTACTTTTATTTTGTATTTATTATTTTTATTTTTGTTTTAATTTCCATTGTTAAGGTCAGTGTGTGTGTGTGTGTGTGTATTATTTTTTATTCTTTAATACACTAAATAGGCAATATAGCTGTACAGTCATTATAATGCGAGTAAATAAATCGTGGCTTTAGTGTAGGCGTTTAGCGTCAGAGATCTTTAGTGGAATCGAGTCAGATAAAAGGTCATATGGTGCAGCAGGATATTTGCTTATTATAGTGCGTCAGTTGGTGGGTAATGTAATGCGAGGTGTGTTTGTGTAGCTCTGGACGAAAGAGACAGGTGATCTATCAGTCACATGAGCACAAGTGAGCAAAGTTCAGGGTGGTTATTTACATAAGACCTGTAACACTCTCATTCAGGACCTGCACAGGACGGGCTGCAGTTCATACTGTGGCCAGGAGGCGGAGCAGGACCGCGTGGTGCTGAAGCGGGTGCTGCTGGCATATGCCCGCTGGAACAAAACTGTGGGATACTGTCAGGGCTTTAATGTTCTGGCCGCCCTCATCCTGGAGGTCACAGAGGGAAATGAAGGAGATGCGTTGAAGGTGTGCCTAGACAACTATGAGCTCTGTGATTTATTTATTATTTTTTTCTGTTATTTAGTTTTAAATTTATTTTTAAGGATGCATCAGAGGCATTATGTGCTTTTTTTAGTTTATTTTATTTGCAACCAGAATTGCAACTTAATCCATAATAAAAAATTTGGAAATTATTCATCCAACAGTTATCCAACCTGCATATAACAAGTGTGTGTTTTTTAAATTTATATTAGTTTAAAACGTTTATTTAATATTTTATTTGATGATATAGTTGTTACTTTTTGTTTCTCTTTCTGCTTTATTTATATAATATAGGTATTAGCATTTTTAAAATGTTGTTTTCAAATTTTTCTTTTCTATAATAAAAATAGATATATATTATTTGCATTTAATTTAATTTAAATTCCTTATTTATTTTTCTTTCAATTTTGATATATTTTTTCTATTTAACTTTGAAATATTTAGTTTATTTTTTACAATTATTTTATTGGTCAAATAACAGGATTTTTCTTTAAATATTTTAAGTATTTTTAAAATATTTTTGATTTAAAATTTTTTTTTTAATGCATTCATATTCATATTCATTTAATGAAACATACATCCAGTATATATTTTGAAAATATGTAGATGTATTTACATATATCCATATAATTTATAATATACATAAATATATTTAATACATAAACATAACATATATTTCTTAAATATAAGGTGCATTTGTGTGTATTAATTTATATACATATTAAATTTATATTTATATTAAAGAGACACAGAACACACACACATAATATTATGTACACAAAAACATTTATTTTGTATGTAATTATTCATTACCTAGCACTAATTATTATATAAGCAAAAAAATATGCTGAAATTCATTGTTTTACTATTGTTTTTTGAAAGGTGATGATCTATTTGATCGATAAAGTGCTTCCTGATAGTTACTTCGCCAATAACCTGCGTGCCCTCTCAGTGGACATGGCCGTGTTCAGAGATCTGCTGCGACTGAAGCTTCCAGAACTTTCTCAGCATCTCCACCATCTCCAGAAAGTAGCCAATCGGGAAGGAGGAGGTGTGTACCAACCCAGTATATGTACAGCATATGGATGCAAAAGAACAATGTCTGTTCCAGGTCCACTACATTTTGTCAGCATTGTGTTTCAGGGAGCTATGAGCCTCCGCTCACCAACGTCTTCACCATGCAGTGGTTTCTGACCATGTTTGCCACTTGTTTGCCGCATCACACGGTGCTGAAGATCTGGGACTCTGTCTTCTTTGAGGGCTCTGAAATGCTGCTTTGTGTAGCTCTCGCCATCTGGGCCAAACTTGGAGAGTAAGTCCATGATAGAGAGGGACAGGATAGGTCAGGCTCCAAAGAAAAATGCGATCATAAATTAAATATGAGATAATTTTATATATAACATATATCTCTCTCTCAGGCGAATTGAGGAGTGCCAGACTGCTGATGAATTTTATAGCACTATGGGCTGCCTGACACAGGAAATGCTGGAGCACAACCTTATCGACTCCAATGAACTCATGCAGGTAGAACTGAGCATCTTGAATAATTAATGTCATTAATTATATATAAACCTTATCATATAACTAAATCAATTGCAATTTTCAAGGGTTGAAAATGGTGTAAGTTTGGGGCTAAAGCGTGTATTTTCGTTCTAACAGACGGTCTACTCTATGGCCCCATTCCCGTTCCCCCAGCTGGCTGAGCTTAGGGAGAAATATACCTACAACATCACCCCGTTCCCGACCCCTGTCAGAGCGAACAGCAGGTATGAGAACTGAAGATACTCGACGCCCACAGCACAGATGGTATCTGTGAGAGTTTAGTGGTCAGAACACGTGAACATGACTGCTGGGTGTTGTTTTATGGCACATATCTGTATATTGACATGCAAATATCAAATACAAATGTTCTGCCTTATCTTCACAAATGTTAAACTCAGTTTAAATGTAATTTTTAAATGTAGACTTTTAAGACTAGATTTAGGCACAATGGAATAATAAAACATGTACATTTATATAAATTATTTAAATACATTATTTGTAATTATTTTGTTCCTAAAAAGCTTTTTGGGGATTTTATATTATATATTTTTATTTTATATGTAAAATTGATTTTTTTTTTGTTTGTTTGTTATTTTAAATTTTTATTTTATTTGGAAAAATATAATTACATTTTTAGTATTTTATTTCATTATTGCCATGCTGTCCACTATATAATTGTTATATATTTAGTTTTTATTTGATATTTTATTTCATGCATGGTTTCAATTTTTCTTTTATTTTTGCTTTTTTTTTCATATTTAATTTTACTTACATGAGTTAAGTTTTATTACTTTATTTTGTAATAATTTTATTTTATGAATAAATGCAAAAAATATATATATTTTTTTACTTTATTTGAATTTCATTCAATTTAATTCTTTAAAAAAATGTTTGTTTGTTGCTTTTTTTATAAAAAAAAAAAAAATTACAAGTTAAGTTTTTTTTTTTTTAATGCATGATACTTATTTATTTTTTCCCATGTATAGTCTGGCACTACATGGATGGGAGAGTGATGATGATGCTGATATGGATGATGAAGACTCTATTGTCACCGCTCTGGGTTGCCTGGGGCCTCTTGGAGGACTTCTGGCCCCTGAGATCCAAAGATACCAAAAGCACCTTAAAGGTCTGTCTAAATACTTTTCATAAGCCAAAAACTTAAAAGCAGATTAAAAAGCGCAGTCTGTGAGGTTATAAACATCACTCCTGTTTCATGAATTTGTATCTTGCGCATGAAAACAGAAATTTATCAAACGCACAAGATGTTTCTTATTATGTTTATCACTTTGAGTCTCTGAAGCTGTGTCAAAATAAGGGTGATCTTATGGAGTAATGCGAATATGAGCTCAGTGTAGCTCACTCTGTCAACCTACCCCGGGCAAATCCTTCCCAATCCTGTCTGAATTTGTCCTCAAATGGCTCTAGTTCTCAATGCATTTGTTAGTTTTTGTGTGTATCAGAGGTGGATCGAAACATTCCAGCTGTCTATAATCACAGCTTTTCAGTTCCAGTGCAGCTAAACAAACGAAAGGTTTGGAAAGGAGCCATTTCTCAAGTTGCCCAATAAAATGTGTCTTAGATATTCTTGCATTTTTATTTTGGATGTTTTCTTCGTGTTTTCATCTGGCCTGCAGATCAGAGAGTGGACCAGAGTTCTCACGGCAGCAACATGGCCGAGCTGAGTCCTGGGGCAGTGGGAGCGGGACGGGCCGAGCACCAGGCAGCCATCAACAGCATGATGCTGGAGCGCATGAGCACAGACATCAGCGCACTGAAGAAACAGTACTCGCGCATCAAACAGAAACAACAGCAGCAGGCCGGGCTCCTGTATATCCACACAGGTACAGGGCTTTATTTTGAGCATTTTATTGTTCTAGATGAGTTCAGGAGGTGACTGAAGGCATGGTATGTAGTGTTGGTCAGTGTGTTGTGACATTTTTCCTAGGACCTCGAGGGGAAGCTGAAACTATTGAACCTCATCAAGCCAATAAACAGCAGAAGCGCCACACTGGTACTAATACTTTTATGGTTCAACGAGGGTTTTTATTCCAGATAATTGGTGCAGTAGAGCTGTTTTGATCGGTGTCGGGTCTGCTGCTGCTGTTTAATGCAATAAATGATACTTCTTTAGCATTTTGGTGGCAGTTGAATTGATAAGTGCAGGCTTTCCAAATAATGATCTTTGCTTTGCAGGGGATTGGTGCATACTAAAGCTTGTTAATTACTTTTACATTTACTTTTCTTAAAATAAAGGTAAATGGTCTGTGCCAATCATGGGCAGCATGCTGAAATATTATAATGAGACATTATAATGGAGAATAAAAGTCAACTTGAATTCCTAACAGGCTTAATTTGTTTTCAGAGCACACATTCACAAAACACAACCACAGAATTTTTAGCAATTAATAACTAAACTTAAAAAATCTTCACATTCACAAATTTATTTTCACTAACAGAAAGTTTAAAACAGTACTTTTAAACAGTAGTGTGTGTGTATATATAATTTATATAATCTCTCTATGTAAGAATATAGTAATTATTGCTATGTAATTTCACTTTGTCTTCTAACAAACTGTCAGCCTTTGAAAACGCTTTTCTTTTCCACGGACACCACAAAGCCTAGTCCTGCATTTTTAACCTTGAATATTCAGTTTGAGACATTATGGAAGAAGCATTAGTGCACAAAGTTTCATATTGACTTTAACAGGCTGTTTACAATTACTAGTTTTTTTTTAATCGTTGATATTGATTCTTTACAGATAAGTGTCCAGCCACCAGTATACTTCCCTCCCAAATTGGTCCCTCCCCTGTGGTCAACCATCTTCTCCTGGGCAGGAGACCCAGACCTGGTCAGCAGTCCTTAAAGAACGGGATCATTCATAATGGTGGAAGTCCTCAAGCCCACTCCACACCCTGCCAGGATCAGATGATTCGTTCCAGACATCACTCGCCCTGGCGGACTCATGTGCGAGCGCACCGGAGGAACATCGCCAGGGCACGAGCACAACTCGGGTTTGATGATTCTCTAGAGATAGAAGACGAACAAACCGATGTGAGCAAAACAGAAGAAGCATCTGAAGAAGGAAGACGTGAGGATGAAGAGCAAGAGAAGGCCGAGACCGGAGGCTCAGACGTCTCTCGGCAAGACCACAGCACTGGAGAAGAAGATCTCCAGGAGATCAACAAGCAGTTGTCTTCTTTGGAACTGGAAGCAGAACCTTCATCAGAAGCAGATTTTGATCCAAGTCCACCAAAAGAAGCAGCTTCTGATTCACCTGCATCATCTCCAGAAGCAGCCTCTGATTCACCTACATCATCTCCACAACCAGCTTCTGATCCATCTACATCATCTCCACAACCAGCTTCTGATCCATCTACATCATCTCCACAACCCGAACCAGCTCCTGATACACCAACACCATCTCCACCACCAGAATCAGCTTCAAATCCAAATACGCCAGCTCCACCACCAGATATTAAACCCACTGCCCCAGCTCCACTCCCATCCACTCGCCGTCCAGGTTCAGACTCCTCCAGCTCAGAAAGTGGAGGCTCCCTCAAAAGAAGCCCTTCGATGTCAGCCGGAGAACCTCAGAAACCACAGCAGGTCTTCTCCCCATTCCCTTGCATCAAAACCCCTCGCAAGTCCATCACCGCCAGAAACTTGGGCCTCTATGGTCCAAACGCCAGGACTCCAAACGTGCACTTTCCCCAAATGAGCAGAAGCATGAACCATGTTGGAAACACCACAAGGCGGCGATGATGAATTGAGCACTTATTTGATTCTTCGTAACGATATGTTTGGGTTCAAATCTACACCACATAAGCACATCTCTACGCTTCCAGATACTCCAAAACATCTACATTTAGAAACATTATGGGATAATTTAATGCTTCCATGAAGTTTATATCATGAATTTATGAAGGATGTTTTTTGTTTATTTTCTTTTTTTAATGAACCCTACATGAACATCTGGGTATTATACCCGACATTGAAAGTATCTCTTGTTGCATGTTCAGGTTGGCAGTATTTGCTACAATGCACTGTGTATGTTTACTTACACGCTTCAAAGCTCAGAAAATCATGTTGTATGTAAAATACTCCTGCTAAATAAACGGGAAATACTGCAGTTCTGCATTGCACAGTCCAGCAGGATTTTTAGCAACCATTTACACTATTTAATCACACAAAATCAACAAATTTAAATGTTCGCTTGTTTCTGTTGTTTTTGACAACACTGGTGTCAATTTTCCAATTATGTCAAGCATGTTATGCTACTCTTATTTTGATCCCTCTTTAGTAAATTATTCATTTGCCATCTGAATGACACAAGTTGTTGGTCAAAACTCTCCTGCAATTTAACCTCCCTTTGAATGTTTCTCTTCTCTCTATTAATCTTTGGTGCTTATGAGTAGTGAAGGAACACAAATGTCCCATAGAGAATAAAAGACGTGCAAGTATGAAATAAAAAAAAACACCTTCTTCAGTTTCTACTTATTTTGGTTGTTTCCACTCCAATAAGTCATTTGTGTTTGCTAATATCACCATGAGTATCTCACGCTGAAATACTTGTTTGAGAGTCTTTTGAACCTAATAGAAATTGTGCTAACTTATGACGTAAAACAAAAAGTAACAAGGGCTTTACAAGGGCTTAATGAAATATTAAAATGTAAAATGCATTCAGCCTGAAGAGGTTTTATATTTAGCTCTTTAAAAACCTTCCAGAAGAAGAAGCTCATCATTAAAGTCCTGTTATTCCACTCACATCCACCATGCAATTCGTCAGTTTACATTTTGAGATCATAGCGGGTATAATTTTTGCTTTAATGTTTCTTATTCCTTACACATTTTTAACTGTAGAACATTTTACATCTTTTTACATCTCTTGTCCTCGGACGTCTTGAGCATGCAAAGGTTGGTTGAAGCCACCACTATCTTTTTGCTTTTTTAAATAGTCTGAAAACTTTTTCTCACTATTTTTGTTGGATCTTCTTTTAATCGGGTGGTGTTTAGTTGATTTCTACTTAAAATATGAAGTCAGTTACAAGTTAACAGGTGCAGGCCTTGTCCCTGAAAAAACAATAGACCCCTGCTCAAAAGCACTACAGCAAATGCAATTCGTTTAATGGTTATTATGACGATTGCATTACTTTTAATGTCTACTAGTATGTGATGCATTGTTTTGATTTTAGGATTAATTAACTATCACTGTCATTGCACCAATACAACCAGTGTTACCTTACAGTTATTTGGAATATTTTGCCATTTTCTCTTTAAAATAATTCGCACCACCTTTTGGTTTTAATATGATACGGTCAGCAAGGACATTTACAGACTTCAGTGTGGTAAAGGCCCAAAAGCTTTCAGTGGTGGCTGCTGTATGAAGTCATGAACCCATCAAGGAGTCCAAACTGACAACCTCTGCAATAAAAGTCCGATAATTTCGGTGAGTAACAAACCATTGTGTTGTAGCCTACATGTGCGTTTCATTGTTAACACTTATTTAGGCTACTTGAGCAGACAGCTATAAATATAATCATACAATAAATTTAGAGGCATCTCCATATGTGAGCGTGCCAAGAGCTGGAAAAATATTTCTGGCTAAGCCTTTAATAGTTAACTTAGCTATTACACACTGTTGACACGTGTTGGCGGACGCCAGCAGTTTATGAGTTTCATTGTTAATAGCAGCCTTGTGGTAGCCCTCAGGAGATAAGAAACATGTATTTATAACAGTTTAAAATTGGGGATTTCCCAGATTTCTGGTTAATTTGATAAACTATCGAAAATGAATGAATTATTTTACCCTTACGCTCCCTTTTTTGTTTGTTTTATAGATTTTGCAATGATTGAACACTAGATGTCGTTGTTGGTCTAGCTTAGTTTTACTTCTCAAATGGCCTCATATGGTTAGAAGCTGATTGTGGGAACAAATACCATGTCAATATTATAATTAATGTAACAAATAACTCATTGAAATGATTTTTTTATTTTTTTTCATGAAGATAACCAGTGAGAAGATTGTTGATGTGTACTTTGTTTTTAACCCTCTTTGCCTAAACATGCAGAGAATGGTCATGCTGAGAAAAATAAAGTAATTGTAGTTATGACTTCCTTTAGAAAGTACACAAATATATACATATATATGTCATCAAACATCGGCTCTTCTCTTCCATATAAAGACATTACTGACATAGTTTTAATGTTTCGAAAAGAAAGACACAAATCAAACACAAATCTAACTCCTTAGCTCTAGTTTATTGTTTAATCTCCCCCAAAAACCCAAATAAACTCTGAGAGTCATTTGTGCTGGATTTCTGCATCACTGTGTCCTTGTGAGAAAATGTTGGATGCAGATTTCCCAAGGGATTCTGGAATGCTCTGAATTTAGTGTACTGATCGAATGGGCAGACGTGCCTGTTGAGACTGGCAAGATGCCGAGTTCTGCTTGTATTTACTCCACGTATGATTTCCTCAGAGGCCAATTTGTCTCACAGGGCAAAGGACAAGCTTGAAATTCACCTATGAGTAATGCGATTGAGCTTGTTTTTCTGGTTGTCAAAGTGTTGCTGTAAAGGGGTCATCGGATGGCCATTTTCCATAAGTTGATATGATTCTTTAGGGTTGTAATGAAAAGTCTATAACATCCTTTGATTAAAATTTGAATAAAACACTTTTTTTTACCCTGTCAAAATCATCTGTGTTTTCATCAAGCCATTCTAGTCCATGTTGCTTTAAATGCTAATGAGCTCTGCCAACCCCGCCCCTCTCTTCCATGTAAGACCCTCCTGATCACACTGTCGGGGCTTATTTCTGCGATAACTACCGGCTGCCTGTATATTATCCCGCTTATTACACAGCTACTTGCCACATAAGAAAAAAAACTGAACATGAATATGAATTTGAAACATTTTATTGGCATATTTGTTTTAAATTAACATTTTCATCCTTCCGCGAAACGATATAGTACCACGTGACTAACATTCAACCGTAAGACAATTTATAATATCTACATATGAATATATAACAACGGATGTATTTTAGTTATTTATTGCACCTTATGTTGTCCAGTCTTTGTCACAAGATGAGCCGTGTAATAAAATATGATAATATAATTTATTTACTTTTTATTATTATTTTTTTTTTTCTGTGTTATTGAGTGTCTATCAGTATGTGTCCCAGTAGTCTACTGG
This sequence comes from Enteromius treurensis, assembly GCA_032275025.1. Taxonomy (NCBI): domain Eukaryota; kingdom Metazoa; phylum Chordata; class Actinopteri; order Cypriniformes; family Cyprinidae; genus Enteromius; species Enteromius treurensis. Next base: position 1,583,266 of record JAUCMU010000080.1, read on the forward strand.
ATTTGTGAGGGGGAAAAAAAACTTCTGAAGGGTCATGTGACACTAAAGACTGGAGTAATAACTTATGAAATTTCAGCTTTGTTATCAGATGAATAAATGACACTATAAAAGTGTTCTAAAGTGTAACAATATTCCACATTTTTACTCAAAAGCCTTAGAGACTTCAAAAGAAAATACTTCCTTCAAAAATATGAAACATTTTTCTGACCTATTCTTCAGAATGTTGTCGGTTTGATCTAATCATGATCAAAACAAACACACTTCGACAACTTAACCCCACCTCAAACATATTCAGTCAAGCCACAGTAGTGTTTCATAATAGAATCTGTCATCGTGAATTTGAATTTTGTTAAAATGTGCCACATTTTCCCAACCTACACCCATTTCTTTGTGACATCATTGCACAATTACAAAAAATACAATTACAACAACAACAATCAAATGATTTCTTCATAAATATAGCTTTTTACGTGTTATAATCACATATCAACTTATCCACACAACTCGCACTATATATATATGATTAATTCTATATGTTCATGTACATTTCAGTAGCATGTTATGTCCCCATTGTTGCACACTGGAGTCCAAATTTAATTTTTGTACCTCATTGAACAAATTCAAAACCTCACACACATGTAGATCTGTATTTTTAGTATTGTGATGTAGCTGGTTGCCAGTTAAGAACTAGGTGTTTAATTTCTGCATCATATGCAAATGACAATATAACGTGCAGTCTCCCCATAAGACCATTTTACTATTAAATAAATACAGTTTACTAGAGTCCCTTCGAGACCGATAGGATGCCTTAACAAATTCTTATGTATTTTTAGATGTCTTTGCATATAGGATGGGGGAAAAAGTATTTTAACATAGAAAATTGCACACATTTTCAGCTTTGTTCTAATCTATACTAAATCTAATGCAAAATAAATAAATAAAGGAATGCATGAATGAATTAATCAGTTTTTCTATCATTGGATGTGTTTTGCAGAGAAAGTCAGAGGGAGCTGGAGGAGAGAAACCATGAGGTGCTGGATCTGGACAGTGCTTTAAAGGAAAGACAGGGGGAGCTACAACAGAGAGCGCAGCTGGTACCACACACAAACATGAAAAAAGATCTCTCTTACCTCCATGTCTCCATTCTACTACAGCATTGTGTTCTCTCTTAAGTTGGGGCAGCTGGACGTGGCCATTAAGGAGCATAAGTTGGAGATGGAGAAGAATGTGGAGTATTTACAGGAAGCTCTGGAGAAGAGCCAGAAAGAGCTAAGAGAGAAGGACCAACAGGTGAGTCATTGAGAGTGACCACAGATGAGTTTGGTAGTGGACACATTCATTGATCAAGCCTTGTTACTCTTTGGGCAGATGCAGTTCTTGATGGAGAGGCTGGAGATGCTGAAGTCACAGACCCAGGTTAACGAGGACCTGGAGAGGGTATGACACATACTACAGCGAGGAGAGAGTTGTTGTTTTTTATATCTTGTATTTTAACAAGGTAAAGTGTGTAATCCAGTCAAAACATACTCAGGTCTTTTTTCACCCCCTAATCAAAATAAAACTTTTACTTAAAGTTTAAGAAAGAGATTTGGACCAGCAACCCTATGAAAATTTTAATAATACGTTACATTGAGTAATTGAATACATTCAATACATGCATTTAATAATAAAAGCAGAAGTAACAGTGTTACAGCATTAAACTCTTCCTGTACAGAAGTTAAACAGGTTGTTTAACACTTATCTTCAAAGAACATTGTCAGTGTTATGTCTTTTTCTTGTTTTCTAATTGGTGCCATGCCATTCTGGCATACAATTATTTGATCAATCTTAGAGCTTTTACATTTTTTCTCAACATAATCTTATGCAAGTATGCACGCTTGTTGCACGATCAAAATATTTGAATTGCATTGTTTAGTCTTAACTTATATTGTTTGCATCTGTTTATGTGTCAGGATACTCTTGAACATGGCCAGCAGCTGCGTGTGTATCGTGAGCAGCTCCGGAAGACTGTACAGGAGCTACAGGAAGCACATACACGTTGTCAATCTCTAAATAGACAGATAGATGAAGTCACAAAGCAAGCACATCAGAAGGTGAAATGTCTGTAGCGTTAAAATTCGCCGCTATTTACTCACCTTCACTGCACACTTTAGGGTCTCAGTGAGTGTTTACAGGCTCATTCTTAAAACAATAATGCTTAAACCGGTGTGTAGTCATGTAAACCGGTTAAAACTATTTCCTTTAGAAGAGGAAATATATTGTACTCTGATATACGTATAATATCTTTGTATTCTAATATACATTCTAAAAATGTATTCTCATCTGGTGCACTAAAAGAGAAGTGAAATAAAAACAATAATGCTGATAAGAATTCTAATTACAATATAATAATGTGCAAAGTTCTGGTAAAAAAAAAATTTCTGTTATCATGCATACAATTTTTTCTGTGTCTTAGTGGCATGTCAGTACATTGTTTATAAGCAGATCAGTCAAAGAGCTATCTCTCATATTCTTTAGTTTTCTCGGGGCCTGGTGGTTCTTAACTTGTTTATTTTTCTGTAGGAGAAAGAAGTTCAGCAGCTGCAAGAAGAGATGTCTGTGATGGAGAAGCACTCTACACAGGCTGAGGTCAGACTCCAGGCCACCATAGCTACCCTGCAGCAGGAGCTGGAGCAGCAGAGAGAGGAGCACCACAAAGAGGTTCGGAGAAACAGAAAATTTGTCATGGGACAGTTAAGCTGGTTTGTAGGGTCTTACCCTCTCTCTCTGCCTCCTAGCTTTCAGCTCTCCAGCAGACGCGTGGGCAGCTGCTGAAGGTGTCGGATCAGATCTCCAGCAGTTTGCGTAACTCTTAGGAGCAGCTAAGCCAGCGGCTGCAACAGGCCCGAGACCAGCTAGAAGAGGCTAGATCTACCTCTGCTCGCCTACACGCTGAGCTTCACAGCAAAGAACAGCTCCTACAGAATGCTAATGAGACCCTGCTTATCAAGGTGCATGACTCACTGGATGTTACAAAACCACTCTATACAACAATTCCATATTACTTTTATATTAAACGTTCATACATTCTCCAAAACTGCTTGGCCAGTAGAATTCTTTAATTAAATAATACTATTTATAATATACTATTTATAAAATTGGTAACACATCAGAATAGGTAATACTTGTTAACTATTAACTATGACTTTTCCCTCAATAAATTCTTAATTTGCTGCTTATTAATAAATGAGGCAGTTGTTAAGTGTAGGTATTGGGTGGGATCAGTGATGTTGAATAAAGTCATGCTAATAGGTGTTGTCTGGTGTTGATAGCCTTGTGTTAAGTGCACCAATATATATAGTTCAACCGTGCTCGTGGTGACCTGGGTTCGACTCCTATCTTGAGGTCCTTTGCCGATCCCAAGCTTTTGCTTCACCTAATGCTTTCCTGTCTGCCTTTTACTGTCGTATTAATAAAAGAAATAAAAGCCCATTAATGTAACTTTAATTTTTTTTTTATTATATTAACATTAATGCAACTACTACTACTAATTTTATTGCTATTAAAATATTAACATTTAAGGACTGAGTCCAGATCCCATTTTACAATCTCATATTGTCCACATTTAAAAAATCGGTAACACTTTACAGTTAGCTTCATTAGTTACGTGAGTAAACGGCATTAGTTAACATGAACTTTGAACTTCTACAGCATTTACTTAACAGTTTTTTAACACTTTTTTTGTAGTATTGTTCCTTCTTAGTTCATATTAACTAATTTCGTTATCTAACTTGGCTAATGAAGTTTATTGTAAAGTGTAAACGATGTGTGTTGTCGTTTTTTTTTATTCCTTAAATGTTAACATTTTAATAATAATAAAAGTAGTAGTAGTATTTGCATTAATCTTTATAGATGTTTTATTGTTTTAAGTTAAATTTATGGGCTTTTATTTCTTTTTTGATGTGACCGTAAAAGGCAGACAGGAAAGCATTGGGTGAGGAGAGGGAGTGAGATCGGTAAAGGACCTTAGTTAATGCTAATTTTAACATTGACTAATGCATTATTAAAATCACAAGTTGTTTGTTAACTTCAGTTAATTCACCCTGCTCTAACATGAACTAACAATGAATGATTGTATTTTTATTAACTAAAGTTAACAAAGTTGAATAAATACTGTAATACATTTTTTGTTCATTGTTTGTTCATGTTAGTTAATACATTAACTAATGTTAACAAATAACGGTAACACTTTATAATAACTACACGCTATGAATCATTAGTTAAGCATTAGTAAATAGTCAGTTCATCCTTTATA
>JAUCMU010000080.1:1600704-1679072 GCA_032275025.1 Enteromius treurensis
GAATTTAAAATCTTGGCCTTGTCTTCTCCCGAATTCAAATTCTGTGCCTTGTCTTCTCCTGAATTCAAAGTCTGGGCTTTGTCCTTTTCTGAATTTAAAATTTGGGCCTTGTCTTCTCCCGAATTCAAAGTCTGCGTCTTCTCTTCATCCTCTGAATTTAAAATTTGGGCCTTGTCTTCTCCCGAATTCAAAGTCTGCGTCTTCTCTTCATCCCCTGAATTTAAAATTTGGGCCTTGTCTTCTCCCGAATTCAAAGTCTTGACGTTGTCCTTTTGTGAATTTAAAATCAGCGCCTTGTCTTCTTCCGAATTCAAAGTCTGCACCTTGTCTTCTTTGACCGTATCCTGAGCAGTGGAGCTGTTGTCCGCTCGCTCCTCTTTGGTCTTCTCATCCGTCTGGTCTCCTGGCGCTGACTCTCGGCCTGTGACTTTTGGGCCCGACTCTTGCGTGCACGTGTCCTCTGTGCTGGGAGAGCAGTCTGAGAGTGCCGAGGTCACAGAGAAGTTACGGGACGACGGGTGTCCGGAGTCTGGAGAACTGGTGCAGTTGGGCAGAGTGCCATTTGGGATTTTGGGCTGCGGCTTCTCGTCTTTGGGTTTGGGCTCAGATTCGATCGGGTCCACCTCGTCTACAGAGCCGAACACCTGCAGACATAGAGAGAAGGAGGAAACTCAACCTCAGACCAGCTTAGTCATGTAGGATTTATGAATTAAGATTTTTTTACACACATATAATTTTTTATTTTTTAAATAAAAAAATAACATTTTTCATTCATTTCAAAAGATTATATCTCTACTTACAAGGGAATGTTTGTATTTCTCTGGTTATGAAAATGAAAATTAGATGTTTATTTGGCACCAGACCTTGCACCAGACCTTTCAAAGTAAAAAAAAAACATTCACAGACAAATCCAGATTACACCCTGGGGTCGTGACGATACATTGATGTCTTAAGACACGAAACGATGGGTTGTTGTGAGAAACTGAACAGTATTTATATCATTTTTTACCTCTGATAGACAACCATGTCCAAACCGTCTCAGGCTTTTGCTCAGCATGAGGCGCGTTCCCTGTGTACACGCTTTGGCGTAGGATAACCAAAACCCCGAAAAGTGATCTGTTGTGAACTCGCGCTTTGGATACGCAAACGTTGGATACGCAAACACGGGAACGCCAGAAGTGATCTGTTGTGAACAGCGTTTGCGTATCCTACATGAAAGCACGATCCTGAGACGGTTTGTGTTCTGCTGAGGAAACAAAGTCACCTACATCTTGGATGCCCTGGGGGTAAGCAAATAAACATCACATTTTCATTTTGGGGTGAACTATCCCTTTAAGCTAGTCCCAGACTAAATTGCACGTTTGAGCTGTCTCTGAAGAAAATATGTTGCTCTGACATATCTTCAAACATGTCAGTGTCATTGTTCTCTGTTAAGATGCCCACTTGTAATATTTTCTTATAAAGCATTTTTGTAAAAGTTGCTTAAATATCTTAATTTAACCAATGCCTAGTTTTGGCTTAAGCTAAGCCCTGTTAGTGAAACAGGCCTTAGAGTGACAAAAAGTTAAATTAGTTTTAGAATAGATCACTGAAAGGTTCCTTGGTTCTTCACTCTTAAAAATAAATGTTCTTTAGACTGGAAAATGTTTCTCAGACTTCCCTGAAAGGTGTTTTGGCAACCCAAAAATTTTTTTTTTTAAATGAGGTCCCCTATGTTCATCGATGGTTCCATGAAGCATTTTCTATGAAAACTTTCTATTTCTAAGTTTTTTTGTAGTGGAAAGGGGTTCTTTATTTATTTTTAAATGTTCTTTTTGCATGCTTTATTGCTCCTCATCAAAAATAGTTATTCTATGGCGAAACCTTCTATGGCGAAAAGCATACAACATGTTTCAGCACATTTCCACTTGTTTATTTGCTGTTGCCGCATTTGTTCATTTGTGTTCAGGGTTGGTTGGGGTGACGGTTGCAGTCGGCCAGAAACTCGATCTGACCTGCACCAGCAGCAGCGCTCCCTCCTCCCCTCCTCTTTCTTTCAATCTCTCTGATACGTCTCTCCCACCTTCCCCTCTAGCCATGGCTTACTATGACGAGGGGCAGAGATCAACGCCCTGATGGCCTCCTAGCCAGGTGGGAGACACCCCATCTATCAAGAGAAAGTGACTTCTGCGATTCCACAACGGGGCTGTAAACAACAGACGCATTGTAGGTGCAGGTGCTGAATGCTGGGACTGCAAGACTAAAGTGGACAAGGAAGGAAGGTGGAGAAAAGTACCTGAAACATTAACTTCTCTGCCTATTGTTTATGTTTGTTCAACCTTACTCCCTATACTGTATGTCAAATAAATCACTGCTCAGTGGCCTTATATACGAGCAAGTCAAGTTATGTAATGGCTTCGCAGGAATCCTTTATTGAATGCTCAACAAGCATAAAGCGCCCACACCAGGAAATCAGATCTTTTAACACATAAATCACTCTATACTTCTTAATTACTCATCCATGTAATTCCTAAAAGCTTTTTCCGAGGACTATACATACAAAACAAGCGTAGTGCAAATAGACCTTTACACTTGTAAATGCAAGTATATAAATATTTAATTTGGCAACACATTCGCTGTTGCACTGGCCAAAAAAAATTATTAGTGACGTAAAGATACTCAAACAGCTGCTGTTTTGATACACTCGGTTACAGAGCTGTCTGAGCAGAGATATACTCAAGCGGTTCCCCATCATTAAAGGCAATAAAAAGCCTACTTGCAAGCAGGGAACTCCTTTAACCAACCACAGGTGCCGGCATTGTTCTTATGCCATTGTTTCTCTTTGTGTGGCATTATTTGAAAGGCAGCAGTAGCTGTGTATGCTGAGGTTAGCAGCACCCACTGTATGCCAGTAAGGTGTGCCCTGCATTCCTCTCAAACAAAACACAAACACACACCACCTGGCCCAACCTGAGCACTACCGATACACTCGGTAGTGGAACTGAAATGATAAAATTAACCAAAATAGCTCAAACTATTCCTGTTACTTGACGTCAGTTCGGTGTCATTTTATAAAAGCTGAGCTTGCTGTGGTCACACTATTTGTGATTGCCAAATGGAAACTGGTTATTAACGTCCAGTTCTGGTTCTATTGCAGTTGCATTTCTTGAATGAAAATGAAGTGTTCCTGATAGGCTGTAAGTAACAGTAACAGGATAAATTTCCGGTCTTTTTTGATTGCATCAATGTTCCATCAATGGTATCTTCCTCTTGGACTGGTTTAAAAGAAGATGACTTCATTTGTGAAATATCCCTAATATGCACTCTTTGAGCAACTGATGATTCATTTGATTTTCACAAATCAGCTTCCTTATTGGGGGAAGACTGAGAAACAACTGATTTTGCAGTGACTATGTGCACTGACAGAGAACATCATTAAGGAACACTTGTCCTGACTGAGACATGTGTCAACATTAGAACTTTTTATTTTGGTTACAAACCTCTCTCTTTCACTCTTCCATGAAAATCTGATGTTCTGTAGACATTTACAAAGAGGAAGAAACACAAAACTTCAGTTTTACCAGGAAGTTTACCTCATGTATTAACAGGTAAGGTGCCCTTTTTATCTCCTGGGTGGATGGCTAAAGCATTGGGTTTTGCACAAGATTTAAAGGTTTTGTTCATTTTATTTCACAGCCGCATGACACTTACGCCTCAAAATCTTTAGACTAGGAAGTTAGAAAAGCAAGTATTTCATAGTAGTTTAGACTATGAATAGTGACCATGCCAGAAAACTAAAGAAAGACAAAAAGGACACAATATGGGAGGGACTGTCTTACATTCTTGTACAGTATTTACATTGATTGTTTCAGTCTGTATGTTGCTTTGCGAAGGTTAAGATGGTTTACCGGGTACCTCAAGATACTTAAGTCATCTTTGCAATGCTTGAAGACCTAAAGAATCATCCTATACAAACATCTCCAACAAAGAGTCAAGTAACATTAGAAAAGAGTGGATTATTGAGGATTGATGATTGTTTCCTGTCACACCTGTCCTGCCCATTGTGAAATCACTCGTATTCTCAATCTACTCCTATAATTTGCTTATAGTATAAAAATGTCAACTTTTTAAAGACTGAATCATTGTCAAAAGCATTTCTTTCTTTTCTTAGGAGGTTTCTTTTGTTACCAAACAAATATGAAGAATACAACCTATAATCATCAAAATACAGGTTGTTTTGCCAAATTTCTGTCAAATAGAGATCTGATGAGTATAGTTTATCACAAAATGTCCACAAACATAGCATCAAAAACTGGTTCCATGAATAGATGAATAAACCGAACAGAAAACAGAAGAACACTTTTTTAAAGAATTGTTCACTGAAAAGTCCTTTAAGGAAACCATTTATTTTTAAAGAATATAGATAAAGTAAAAACAATTTAAATGTAATTCAAAGCAATTTTAATGTCTTAATTTACACGCGTTTACATTTTATAAGTTACAGTAAAAAGCGTGTTAATGTTAAACTGTACAAGTCAAACCTAGACTTACAAATGCACGATTGAACAAGGAGAACGGCATCACTTTGGACTAAGCACGGCAACCCTATAAAAGCCATCTGTCCGTGCTGGATGTGCACAGGAGAGTAGAAGATTATGTTTGTTGCGATAAAGAGAGAGAGAGAGGTGGAGTAAGAGAGCGAGCGAGAGAGAGAGAGGTAGAGAGATCTGCGCGTTTAGTAAGACTCGCCAGTAAGACTCTGAGCACGCAACGCGCGCTTTCTATCTGGAAACTTTCAAAAAGGATTCGTTATTAACTCATCACCTTCATGTCGGCACTGCTGAATATTTCCTCACCGATGCTATGGTTACCTTTATTAAGGTATGTATCTTTAGAAAGTTTGTTTGTTCGAACTGCGTCTATGGAGCGTTCGATGGCAATCTGGAGGGCTCTTGGCACGGTTGCGCATTTGTGCTTGTTCTCCAGGACGGTTTCTGTGCGATTAACGATTGAAAAAGTTCACACAGTGTAGATGTGCTAGTGAAACAACACCTTCTGTGGCAGAAACAACTGCGTAATTTGCATAATTGCGTGTAAACATTAGTGAGTGAGGAACTTTCTGCGCATTTGTGTTTTTGGGAAGAATGTGAAATGCTTAGAGCCTCGGGCTGAACTGAAAACTAGTACAGGCAAATTCACTTCTTACCTTTCAAAGTGCTCTTCTCTTTATGGACAAAGCAACGGATTGCCAAGACAACTTTTTTTAGTCTTCTAACTGCAAATAAATCTGTCTAGATCTATATGTAACTGTTAATGCAAGCTTAACTTTAGATTTCTAAGCATAGAAATATTTTTGAGATTATAAAATATACAAATGCAGTAATTTGAAAAGTTGCTCGACTTCAGCTGATAAGACTCAACTTGATAAACTTAAATGCCAGACTTTAAAATATACTTGGATTTTGTCTGAACACTTTGCTCTTGGGTCGTTTCTCGGAGAGCTGGCTGAGATTGGCAGACAATCCCTAAAATAGATAATCCACGTAAATCTGTGCTGGAGATGCCAGTGCTGTCGAAGCCCTTGAAGGTTTTTGGTGGGTTAAAGTTATTGCTCTTCTTGTTCATCAACTGAAAGTTGCATGCATATTTTTTTCCCCACTTGTGTTTTGATAGCCCTGTCTGTGTGTGTGCTTCTGCTTATGTTTCCCTGCTGTGTGTGTGTGTGTGTGAGAGAGAGCCAAATCTTGTGCAGACATGCTTCTGAAACAAGCATCTGTCAAATAAAGGATTTGACACGAGGCATCCACTGACGGGGAAGCTAAAGGGTTGACGAAAATCATTTAAATTTACTGGTAAACATGGGTCAAAAGAAATGACTGCGGTGAACCCATGGCACTATTTGAGGACTTTTCTCTAATCTGAAGTGATTCAATAAATCCCACAAAATCAGAATTTCGTGCTATTTTGAAGACTTGCAATGAAAAGTATTTTTTTTATTGTGAGTGAAAACTGAAGTACCCTACAGTTCTCTGTATGTGAATAAATACATAACACATTATTTAAAATATTAATAAATTACATTTACACCTCGTACACAGTAACAGGATAACTTATTCACTTATGTGATTTTCTCCGTTATTGCGGCTTTGAAACACTTCCAGGCTCTAAGTTCATACTGTGTAGTGACTCTGAAAACTGTAGTGGTAAATGTTCGGCCAGTTGCATTGCCTCCTAATTTTTCTGAGCAACTATCTGTCACTTTAAAATGGGAACAGCAAAAAATGTTGGCTGGCCATCAGGAGATCTCATCAACTTTATCAAGGGTCACCCATACCCAAAAGCTATCTCAGTTTCTTTTTTTGGTCACTATGTTTAAACTGTGGGAAATTCGCAACGGTAACCATATATGGATCATCTAATTATGGGATACTTTATGTATGCCAAATCATGCAGATAGATAGAGCATGAAATTATATTTTTCATCTTGATAAATGTGCTTTGCTAACAGGTTACATAGTCTAAGCTGTCAGTACACTTCAGATCCATCATCAAAATGACAGATGGCAGCCAGGCCGAAATACATCATTTATCAAGGCCAGGCTCAAAGAAATGAAGTACTTCTTAGTAACTCTTTATTTTCTTAGTAACTCTTCATTTTGCATTGTACAGAAGACAAAACCTATGGTTATAGGTAATGATAGCACAACAATACTGCACAGCTTAACAGCGCAGAATTTGTAATAGCGTTTCCATTCTTTTCTGTCACAATTAGCTTATCAGCGCAGTATTGATGTTGTGTGACACGGTACTTTTATACTTTCATAATTTCATACTTGCGTTTAATTTGCACTCCATTATCTCCAGTAAACTAATTAGTCATTTGCACCAGTAATGTTCAGCCCTGTTTTATCAACTATTTGGATTAAGCTATTAAAAAATACTTATTTCTGAATGTTCAAAACATTCAATTTGATCATTTTGCAATGTTACTTTTGAATGTTCTCTGATTCTCAAACATTCTAACATTCTCTTTATTTAAACATTCATTTTTAGAATATTATTAAGCCTAAATAACTTTTCAACAATTTTCTGTTACTGGAAGATTGTTTGTTCCAGACTTTGAGAGAACCTTGCCAGGATGTTTTGAGAATGTTCTCTGTTAGCTGGGAAGATGGTGCTAGATATGCTGTGGTCACCATTGTAAAACCACACACTTCTCACAATATCCATATTATGAACATTGTAGTTAGGAGCTAATTTGTGCGTGGGTGTGTCCGTGTTCTTACCATGAAAACTATACTTGAGGAAGAAACAAAGTTAAACCCTTTTTGTCTTGACTTAAATGTACCTGAGCATACCCAGAATACTAGTTTCTCCAAAAGGCTTCTAACATTTGTTCTGGAAGTGGCATGACTTGATATGCATTAAACATGAAGCCATGGTAGTTTTGTCATTTGTATCCTTGACAAAGTGTTGCTGTCAGCTGCCAAACACCCATCTATCACATTACACTCAAACAACCGACATGATCACGTTACAAACTCCAAGATGTGTTAATTACACTAACTGTTGTGTTTTGCAGTGCCATGTCAAAACAGAGAGCTTATTCTGTGTTTATTTATCTATAAAAGCCAAGCTAATGGCTAATGACTCCCAGACTTCATAATAATAGTCAGAATTGTTTTTTATAGCACCATGCTTTAACGAAGACACCTGACGATATTTTTGAATTAAATTAGGCAGGAATACAACTCATTTTGATGCTATGAAAGGCCATTTGATGTAAGAAAATTATGTAATAAATAGTTATAGTTATAGATATAATAAATACTTAAATGTGAGTTTTACTGCCTCTAGTGTTCATTTCTTTTGGAAACTGCAGTGGTATGAACTTATGGGTACATATTTTGTGTCTCGCTAAAAAGTGCACCAAGATATGTTTATGCCATTTAACCAGGTAGGTTATAATCGCTCTAGAGCTAAAGATGAAGGCATTGGCTGCCAAAACGTGATATTTTTTTCAGTTTTTTCATATTAACTTACACTTTTCATTTACCATTCAGTGTGTTGGCCGATAATCAGAACTTACCAGAAAACACATGCCGACTGAATGAAGTGTCTTGAAGGAGGCGCTGACACAAGCTGCCAAACAGCTGCAATGCGTCCTCTACACTGATCGCTCAGCGAACAACTCACAAGGCACTGAAAACATGACATGCCAAGCTAAAAACGCTGCATGTGAACTGGAGTAAACCAATGCTCACGCGTATGTCCTTTTAGCTGACAGTTTGCATTTACTACAAGCAAATTATAGGAGTAGATTGAGAATACGAGTGATTTCACAATGGGCAGGACAGGTGTGACAGGAAACAATCATCAATCCTCAATAATCCACTCTTTTCTAATGTTACTTGACTCTTTGTTGGAGATGTTTGTATAGGATGATTCTTTAGGTCTTCAAGCATTGCAAAGATGACTTAAGTATCTTGAGGTACCCGGTAAACCATCTTAACCTTTGCAAAGCAACATACAGACTGAAACAAAAAGCTGACACTGCTTGTCTACACTAGCTTTTCATATTAAAAGTCTAAAAACCCCTTCGACTAAAACCAACCAATCAATCATAACCGCTGAAATGTTTGTCCACTGAAATTCATATGCGCAGTTAGCCTGCATCTACGTATGTTTGCTTGATTGTAATGAATGGCACCCCTTGATGGGTTTTCAAACACTGCAGGTCAGGTCTAACATCTTAAAACCATTCAGAATCCAGATTAGTTAGTGTAGGGTGCTGGTCAGGGATGGAGCGTGTCCAGACGGGGGGTCTATTTTTTCACTCTTTCAGGGGAACATCTGGAGGCAATTGGACAGCATTAGGGTTTAGACGCTCTTCTTTGAAAATCCTGGGTGGATTTCTTCCGCTGGCATGCTGCCTCCTAAGCCATCCTGAGTCCATCAAATTGGGTAGTTCTTCAGATACACACAAGAAATATGTACGGTCATAGTGTCATGTCCTGTTAATAGATACCATAAGATAGCATGTCATTTTGCATGATGCTTTCAGCATGCCAGTGCATTGCTAACAGACAGTTGTATGCACTAAGAACAGCCACTTTTAAGTGCCTTTTACCTATTTTTACCTCTCATTGTACTATTTCTAATTCTTCGGTGACATGTATGCACATGTTTCGATCTCAAACAATAGCTAAACACTTCATAGTGCCCCTGAATGAAAAACTCTTTGATTCAGTATCTTTCCAAAGCTCCATGTGACTGAAGTACACAAAGTGCATCAGTGTCTGTAAACTCGATTGATTGTCTTTTTGTTCTGTATGAAGACATAAGGCGCTTCTCCTCTTACAAACCCAGATTGACAGTATATAAGCTTAAGAATGGGAAACTGGTTGTGGATTTTTAATTTACAGAATGTATAATCAGCGTTCGGGAAAGTTGTTTTTAACAGTAATGCATTACTCTTTTTATTCATTTCTAGGAATTCGGAATCTGTTTTTGAGTAAGTGAGATAAGTAGATGTATGATCACATTTAGTCTAGAACTACAACAACCATCATGTTTGCGAAGTCTGATGCACTTTACAGTTTCTCTCAAAAAGGAAAGAAGAGCTCTCAATCAATAAATAAAGTAAAAAGTAACTTGTGTTGTCTATTTAAAAGTGTTTCTCAGAAATGTGGTTGTAATTCGTTTAGAAGTAATGCGTTACTAGTTACTTGAAAAAAGTAATCTTATAACATAAGTCAAGTAATGCATTATTCCTAACACTGTGTGTAATCATATTGCTGTCTAAATGGATTTGGCTAAAAAGAAATATACATTTGCTGTAAATTTGTCAATATGTCAGTGCAAACTGGTCACTGAGTGGATTAGCAATGAATGCTAAAACAGTCCAGTTCATGTTGACCATTCAACTCCAAAATCTTATCTACGCGTGCCGGACTGAACGGTGTTAAATGGTACATTGATTGGTGTGAAGGCTGTTGCTAATCTCTGGCCAATCCTGTAGGAGTTAAAAGCTCAGGGAGTTGTAAGCCTCCTTGGCCAGTCTTAGATGATGTGCGTAGGCGGTGAAGAAGCCCCAATGTCGAGACCACTGACACAGTGCTGTAAGAGATGAACACCTGTCATACATGAACAAGCTATTCTGTAGGTTTGAAATTCAAGTGCAGTCAAAAACAAGACAGAAATATGCATGCAACTGATTGTTATTTGTTATATATCACAGCTGCTAGACGGAAAGTTTTTCTGTTGGGAGAACAGGTATGCTATGCAAACTCAATGTAACAAAATGAATTTTTATTCAGACTTCTAATGACCTATTGCTTGCCGTTTCTAAAATTAAGGAAACCACAAGTGTTTATAAGGATTAATCCCGAGGCAAGTGCAGAGCTGTGCATCGAGTGGCCTAAACCAGTTAAAGGAGATCAAGGACCAGATTTTGACGCCTAATGCTCCCGTGTCCTGAAATAAAAGTTCACAGAGCCTGCTGTTCTATGTAGTTTATGATTATGTCATTATAAAATATATTGATATCCAGTACCTTTGATTTCCAATGAAAAGTGAAACAGAGACCAGTATCAGCCCATAGCTGGTAAGGTCACAAGACTCAAGTTATATAAAAAGTAATTCCGTTTAGTTGAGATCAAGCTGATTGCGGAGAACAGTTTGTGTGAGAGTCATTTGTGTGTAAGCGAAAAGGAATTTCTTGGTGTAGTTTCTGAGGTAATTTTACTTCTGAGGCGATGGACTTGTGAGCTCCTAAACAATGCTTGCTTGTTTAGCATTTAGTCAAGGAGGTTGTTGGGCTGTTATTTATCGCCTTCACTGCATCCATTTTGGCTGATGAGGAGAAGTACTAGAGTAAAAAGAACCCAGGGTGATTTTAAAACAATATTCCTCTGATCCTGCTGAAGATCAGTCCCCTCCTAGAGCCATTTCTGAATCTGTCCAAACCTGGCATAGAATTTGATAACCTTAAATAAGCTGAATGTGTTGCATAATTTTTTACAGCCCGAAGACATGGCGACATGCTGTTCGTGGTGCAAATCTACCTATCAGCACTGTACAACAGTTTAAGTCTTAGCAAAAATGGGAAAGCGGCTGATTGGTTGAGCTGTCTGTACTCGGCCACAAGCTTATCATCACGATTTGTGTTTCCAGCTTGATACCACATGAAAAGTCTTATCTTGTCCTGTACTTTTCATAATTGTTCAAAGTACGCAGACAGCTTTTCTCTTCTCCGACCTAGTTTAAATGGATTAGGATGTCAACAAATTTGGGCATTCCTAAGAAAGGAACCTAGAGTCCATTAACTGCCCTATCAGCTGACTAGGTCAATTACATGAACTTAAGAGTGTAATTTCAGGTGCTTTAAACATTCTGGTGTGGTTTGGCCGGGAGGTTGAGGGTGGAACTGCCACCAAAAGAAATGGTCGAAATCATTCACCACTTAAAATCATCCACTACATTCATGTCATGCTTATTTGGGTCAGACATAAAGGTTTTTGTAGAGAGTGATTTATCCCACTGGTTGGCCCGTAGCAGGCAGCGTTTTAAACCAATAATGTTATCAAAAATGCAAAAATGTAATAGCTTAGCCTACATCATGTTTTCAGCATTAGACTGTCAATTCCATTGTTTTTCTCCAATTTAATTGTATTAAGGGGGTTGTCTTTTGCCAAGTTATTTCTATTGCTTATAATGAACAATGTTGTAACTCTGTAACAATAAATATATTATTTAACAGAAAATATGATTAATGCATAATTTCGATTATTGTGCATTAATTATATCCAACAAAAAGACTAGTAAAACAGTTTTTACAGTTTTCTACTTAATTGTCATGAACTACAGAACTACAATAGTTATTGCGTTGCATATGCAATACAATAGTAATATTACTATGTGAAAGTGCTGGCAGAACATGTTCCTTGTTCTTTTTAAAAAAGGAAAATGTAATTGCAAACATTTTTTTTTTTCATGCAAATCATTGCTGAATCATTGCACGCAACAGTTTATATAATACATCATAAAAGTAGTCCAAGAGTCTTCTGAAGTCATCCACTATGAGAAATAGTTAACAAAAATCATTCAAAAACATTTGATCTGCTGCAGCTCCTGATTCTCTTTCTCGCCAGCACAAATTTCCACTGGTGCAATTTTTCAAAGAGCTTCAATTTTGGTTAGTTTCTCACACAGCTATTGTATGACATCAGAAAAAGCCAAGACATAAGGTCTAGTTCTTGGGTGCTTTTTTGTTTTGGGGGGGGGGGGGGGGGGGGGTTTGGGGGCATCATTGCATGCTGTATACAGCTGAATTAAAATTCTTTAAATGTCTCCTTTTTGTGTTTCAGTTCAATCATTTGTTATGTTAGAAGAATCTCACCCTTCCAAACCTCTTTTTGGCACCTTCCTGAAGACAAACGTTTAAGCTGCTGTTCATCCAGGAAGAGACATGAATCCACATCTGTGCTCCTGTGAGACATGAACTTCCTGCATTTATGCAACACGACAGAGAAAGGCACATAAAGAAATATGTCAGCATCTTAGAGTTTTTAAATGCAAATCTGATAAGAAACCTTTCGGACAGGCACTCGCAATGGATCAGACCTTAAACTCTTGTTAGTTTACTGAGGAATTGCATTAGCCGTGACTCCTAGAAGGTCTCTGACAATGTTTGCAGCACATGAAGAAACACAGCTAAGTATTTGAGAGCAGTTAAGAGGATGCAAAGGATTATCTATTCAAACATGGTTGAAACAGGTTCAAGTGCATGTGCTTCTATCACATCATTTGTTGTGCTATAAATTATGCTTCAAGAGAAGCCAGATGACTTTAACACGACAGAGTTGCTCATTATAGACAATTTTTGCAGCTTAATGTAGAAGAACCCTTTTAAAAGCTTACTGGACGTATACAAACATAGCCAAGCATTTGATCGCACTTAAGAGGATGAAAAAGATTATCTGTTCAACCCTGGTCTGGAGCTCCAAGTAAATTTCCACCCTGCGTTCACCTGAATGAGCCCAAATGATGAGAGTAATTGACGTTCTTTCCAGTGTCTTTCGCTTTAGTACACTTTTCTCCAGAGGCTATGCATTTATGGGGTATGAGACGCAAATTGTGACAACAAAGACAAAACATTTCAAATCAATGTTTTCTGTTCTGAATTAAAGTGCACATGGGAACGTTGCACAATTTGAAGTAGTTCACTGCAAATGCAAATAAACATTACAACAAAATCGTAATCAATTCACATTCATTCTCACAGGCTCTCTGCGATAGTCACGTAACTCAGCAAAATGGTTTCAGTCAGATGCAACCACAAAACAATTCAGTTAAAGTCATAGGCTTTAGGAGGCTGTAATGGTTAAAAAAAAGTTGTTGTTTTTCCCAAACACTCATAAAAAGAGTTTAATTTTGAATTTTTGCCTTTTTTTTTATTCTCAGTTGATTTAGCGCCTGAGAAGTTAGTGAAAATGTAATCCCACTGTGTCTTGCTTAATGCCCTGCAAATGTAAATTTGATTTGGTTTATTAAATTTAGCTTATTAGCACACCTTGGAATTAAGCTGATTCCCCTGCTAAATTAAAGCTTTCAATTATTACAGATTTTATATTCAGTACTGTTATTCGGTCACGACTTCAGTAATGCGGTTGTTTTGAATTCGCCAACTGCCCAGGCAGAAAAATGAATCTGTAAAGGCAATAAAACTGAGTCATTTTCTATGCCACTGCCTGTAAGGTGACTTTGTCGTGCCGCCCCTCTTTTGAAGCACCAATGTGTAGTTGCAGGCATCACCCCTGCCAAAAAGCAAAATTAGGGGATGCTTATTGACTGTTAATGAGGACAGAGTGATTAAAAGTCTCCTCTGAGCTCCGTGGGTCTGATTCGCACTCCCTCATTTGCCTGTCCCTTTCAGACTCCAAGATTTTAATGTCTTAAACAACAAAGGTCAGTGTTGAAAGTATGTGCAGACTAACTTGTGACATCAATGACAAATGAGATAATTTTTCTTTATAATCCAGGTGAACTAATCTGAACTCAAATGATAAAGGATCAAACATTCCTACGGAACAAGAGGTCTTTTGTGTTTGTTTCCGTCACCAAATTCTAATTTAAAACCAATCGTTTATGTAACAAGCCAAGTAAAGTGTCCCATGACACCATCGACCACCAAGACCTCCCAAACCCTGCAGTTCTTCGAAGGCAAGACATGTGGTTCTGGAAAGATATAGAAACACCCAGGGCAGTGTAAAGATTAGCAAAGCACACTGGATATTCATTTTCATCAGGCGCTGATGCCAAAAGGTCCTTTGATGTAGCAGCTGTAACCCTTGAATGTCTGCAACACTTCTGTCTTCGTGCATCAGCGTCATCATTAGTCTTCAGTTCTTGCACTTTGCACTGTAGTATGTAGTTTAGTGTCATTTGACCCCTCCGGGTTTGACATTAAGATGTTTTGTGGCATATATTCGTTCCTTATATCAGTTGGATTTCAGGTGATCCCAGAAGGCACAATGGAGATGTTGATCTGAATGTCAGTGTCTGGTTATTCAGGTAGACCTGAGAAGAAATGTGTACTTTTATTGATGCCTAGTTATGAGTTTTGAAAAAAAGAATCAATGTCGTATCTGATAACTGCCAAGTGAGGCCTGCAGCTTGCATGCTATTGAAAAGAAAATTAAAAGGCTGTTAACTGTAATTGTTAGTATTAAAATAACCACATCGGATTATGGTAGGCCACAACTCTTACCTTATTTAGCATGAGAATCTGCTCTAAATATCACCAACAGCTCATAGAGGACAGACCTTCTTACTTGAAGCAAAGTGGAAAAAGGCAATATTGTGGGCTGTTTTTTTTATCAAATTAATCAGGATTTTCAGTGGATTAATCATGATTAATCACTATTTGCAACTACACCTGAATCATAACCATTTTTTTTCTGAAATGCATACCAAAAGATAAATAACAGGACACAGATACATAATTTTCATAAAATGTCTGTTTAACACAGTCAAATAATGGTGGTTTAAATCAAGCTGAAACATATCATAATATTTGTCTTTGCAATGAGAACAATCTTTTACCTTTACACCGGTTTCACACTGCACGTGTAAGCAGCGCATATGCAGAGGAGAAGCAGCGCGCGCCAATTGTGCTTTCATCACACGGAGCTGAACCACGGCTTGCACTGCAGTAACGTTACTACAAAATAGACGCGGCGCCGAAACTATCGCGCGCGACGCTGCCTTGACCAAAGCATTCACAAAGCCGCTGTCAGCTAGACTCACTGTGTCACTTCTCTGCAGCATGTGCGCTGCAAAATAAAATATGAATGAAATAGTCACACTTTATACACTATACTGTAGTTGCTATTTCTACCGTTTAACCCATAAACAATATATATGTATTCACTGATATTAAATATTGGTTTTGACTTTGAGTTAAAGCAGTTAATTTAAATACCAATTAAGGTAACATTTTTCAGTGTTTTGTTTTGTCATTTTGTTACAGTATTTGTTCATTTTTAATAAGTTTATTGATGTTATAAAAAAATGTTCACTTAAGTTCACACAGTTCAAACTGTTACTGGAGAAATCAAGAAATTTGCTGGTAGTTTTTTCCAATGCGTTTAAAAGTAATCCTTCAACAGAACCCAAAAGAACTACAAAGTATCATAAAAGTTGACGTTTTAAGAGTGTGAAGAACAAATCGAAATGTAACTCTGTTATGAACAGAACGTACACCGCGCCAAATGAAAACGCCAGGCTCTCAAATAAACATGCCAGGAGGGAGGCCCTGCAAACGCGCTTATGTGCATGCCACTGTAGGCCATCTTTTACCGCACACCCATTAACTGTGGGCCTCGATGGCATGCTGGAGAAGTGCCACAACTTCTTGTTGTGCATCAATGAGCTTCACAAGAATTCAGTGCAGACGTAGGACCAAAAAATGTTGTGCTTTTGTTTGCTACCATGTTTATAAAACTGTTTCCTGTTTCTCCACAGATTTTACAGGTGAATCTAGTGATGTCCATCTTGCTGTACGTGATGTTCCTCGCATACCTCTATGGTATCTCAGCCTCTACGATGGACAAGCAGCGGCCCACCCAGGACCCCATCAACACGCTCATCATAAAGCTCCTGCAGGCCGACATCAGCCGCAGCCGACAGAAGCAGGGCGATGATCTTCCTTCCTCCACATTAAAAATGCCCACAGTGACCGACTACAAGGAGAACGTCAGAGACCAACCCGTGACGGACATCTCCGGTGAGCTTCTGCGTCAGCACAAACGTTATAATTCGCCTCGCGTGCTTCTCAGCGACCGACCTCCTTTGCAACCGCCACCGCTCTACCTCATGGATGACTTTGTCAGCAGCCAGGATGGCAGCGGCACCAACAAGACACGGCAGAAGCGCAACACCGAGCACAAGAGCTACAAGCGCGAGTATCCGGTGTGTGATAGCATTAATCTGTGGGTGACGGACAAGACCACGGCTATGGACATTAGAGGAAACCCGGTCAAGGTTTTGGAGTTCGTCAATTCAGGGCGCAAAACCTTCAAGCAGTATTTTTACGAGACGAGATGCGACACCGCCAAGTCCCAGAATGGCAGATGTCTGGGCATTGACGAGAAGCACTGGAACTCGCAGTGCAAAACCTCACAGACCTATGTGCGTGCTCTCACTCAGGATGCATTGTCAGTGGGATGGCGCTGGATACGAATAGACACCTCGTGCGTATGCACGCTTTCGCGCAAATTCCGCAGGACGTGAAGAACACTGCAGTGACTTTTTTTCTTTCGTTGGTGGGGCTGTAAATATATAAATATAAATTATTACTTAAGTTATATGGAATGCATATAGTTTATACAAGTCTATGTATAAGGTATAAATATACGTGTTATTTATTTGAAGTTTTTGCAAAGAAAAAAAACATGCGATAACATGCAATGCCACTAAGCTACAGGAGCATTGCATGCTGAATTGTGCCTTGCTCACGTCAGAGTCAGAGGGCACATCACTCAACTAGACCTGGACCTTGGGAACAGTTGCAATGGAAAACACAGATCACTTAATATCATATTAACTTCAGTATTGAAAACCTTTTTTTCTACTGAACATACTGCCAGTATATCCTCTATGTGTCTGGGAAAACGAATCACAGTTGGGATGTTGTCGTATTTTTGTATGGAAATATGTAAACATACAGTATATGTGTATCAAAACTGCATGAAATACCTAAAAATATATATATATTTTTCTAAGCACTCCTGTTAGTGGTTTATAAATGCAGAGACTTGTGCAGATCAATCCTAGCATAACATAAAGACCAAACAATAACACTTTAGTTTTCCACAATCTGGGCAGTATTTAGATTCTAGCTGGCCTCCTGAAAGTGTTTTTAGAAATTGCCTTTAGCGCATTCCAACTTATCCGCAATAAAGTGGGAAGGCTAGCAACCAAGTATTAACTTTGAAGCATCCAATGATGAAATTATAGCTCAGTATGAGCTATAAAGAAGCTCGTCAGCAAATGAAGAAGCTCCTCAGCAAATGGAGGAGCAGAGACTCCTTCCACTAGCCATGCCCTCTCTGAAGCCTACTAGAAACCACTAGAAATAAGCTTACTGCACTTTTAGTCTCTTTTCGATCACCTGCCATGATCAGTAGCAAGTTGACCACCTTAAAGAGCGAAGCCAGCACGCATAAGAGCAGCATGTAACAAAATGGCCCATTGACTAATGACACTGTAGTCTTACACAGAGGTAAAGCTGCCTTAAGACGATGTGCATATGTACAGAGCTGGGATTTGAACACGTAATCTCCCCCTTAAGAGGGTTTCGCTCTTGTCAGACTTGTCTTAGGAGATAAGCATTTCGCCGGTGTGCTGCATCTAAAAAAAGGCCTGCTGCGTTTTCCCGCTGTACGTTTATACAAAAAGACTTGCTCAGTTGCTGGACATTAAGGTGAAGAGGTTTCAGTAAGATTTACATGATATGTGTCAGTCTCTTTAACAAATAAACATGTTTTGTACTCCGTTAAATATGATTTACCCATGACAACATGTATGTCACCAAAGCATATAGGCAGCATTTGAAGAGCATTTTAAAAGGTCAGGCAGCTGCGGCTCTGCCTTTGTTTAGGCTTATCTTTTGTGACGCATAACCCAGGTCATCTCTGATTGCACAAGCTGTCCGAGTGTCCACAAGAATGCAAAATATACCACCTACATGTCGTATTTACTTTTGTAGCAGCATATAAAACTTGCAGGATAAGCCAGGATGGGGTCCAAACCCATTACTACATCAAGTAAAGTGCCAAGATTTCGTCCTCCAAGGTCCGAACATAAAGCTTTATTAGCATGAAATCGTATTATAATGTGTCTATAAAAAGATCAGTATAAAAAGTGGTTTTATTGCTTTTTAATGCTTCACGGGTTGTTGGATAGAGGCACTTTTAAACAAGCAAAAGTTTTTTTGTTGTTGTTGTTTTTTGGTGGGCGACTGATACACTTGTATTGGATGAAAGGTTGTGAAACAGAGAAACAGGGCTCAGATTCGAAACAGAACTGCAGACCACCAAGGATACAACACATCTTTTTCGATCTCCGATTACTTCCCGCTTCGGTATGGCCCTCTGCGGAAAAACGGGGTAAAAGACAAGAACTCTGTTTTCCAAGGATGCTGTTGGGAAATGGATCACACAGTTGTCCAAATGCATTGCCTTTCCTGTAAAACACATTATTACACTGGAACTTGAGGATCGCTAAATGATTTTGACCTCTTGGATGACATTCGATGAAACATTCCCATTTATTTTATGCTGTCTTGAAAAGCCCTGCTGGTGTCATGCATACTGTGTAGGATTCTTGCTGCTTTATACCACTACAGCTGACCTTATAATGGACCAATGGCCATTGTTGAAACCCAAGGTCAAGGACTCTTTTATGAGGAAACAAAACTGTGCCAAAACACACCAAACTCTATTTAAGGACTACATGCTTCTTAATAATAGTCAGACATGAAAGTTATCTCCGGTATGTCAAAAAATGGAGAAAATTACAAGACAAATCCCTATTTTAGAAAAAAGGAAAGACTTGTTTGATTGATGGTCATTGTTTAGTGTACTAGTTTGTTTTGGCTGTACCCATAACCCATTGTTTATATTTTACTTTTTTCTTTTAAAAGAGAGACTTTTCCCATAATGACAATGTTTTTCAAAATGTCTTTCTCGTGCTGATACTTGAAGAAGCGCTGTTTATCTGGCCTACAACATCCTCCTCTTTTTGCTGCAAGGGCAGTCTGTGTGAGATTTGTCTGAATAAAGGTTTTTTTTTAATCTTCTGGCTGATTATGTGCTTTTGGGAATTTATGTGAATATTGTCATCTGTAGGGTGCAGTGTCGCAATTGGTATGTTAAACATTTCAATCAAAAATTACCGGAAAAGAACCCAAGAACCTTTCCCAGCCTTAAATCATGAGATAAAATGAGTGTGTTTTTAATCAACCATTGACGTTCTCTTCAGAACTCTCTTCAGGGGAAACATTGAGAGGACGCATAGGACTAAACAACCTTCAGTGATCTATAAATACATTAGTTTGCCAGAGCCCACAGGAAGAAAATAGCTCTGGGTGATGGTTAATTGGCATATAATCCTCTTGCGGTGTGTTCTTACGAGCAAAGCCTGACATGGAGTGATCATGAGAAATCACTGATGAAAAAGAGTTAAACGAGGTGAAGGGACAAGCAATGAGGCTAACAAATGCAAGCATTTATTTACATGTCCATATCAGAGCAATCAATATTGTGAGAGCAATTGTGATTATAAGATACAGTGACTTTATTTGACCATTTAGACATCTGAGCTCAAATAACAATGGCTTTTCTTACAGAAGTATGTTTAATAGTATTTAAATGAACGAACTCATGTTTCAAGTTTCAAAAGTTCAAAGTGATGTCAAAGGGATGGTTTCAAGCCTTGACCTTCACACCTCAACCACAGCCCCTCAGAAGGCTATGGTGGTTAAAACTAGTAAAACAATCCAAATACCTTTCCTCTGGTAAAATATGCAACCTATACACCTCTCCACAACAGGCACCTTTATAATATACATTGCTGGTTCAGTTTGCTGTTCACGTCTCTGGTTTCTGCTAAAGTGCCTGTCGGTGGTGTCACACCACCCACTTTACGTCAAACACATCTCCATCAAATACAGCTTTTGAACCCTATATGCATTCCAGAAGAGCCAATGACATCACCAAAAACAACTCTGACCTCTATGTTTTTCTGCAGCATGATTGCCCTGTTCAATCACACCGACCTTCGATCAGTCTTATGATTTCTTTGATAAAAGACATGAGACAGAGAATCTGATTGCCAATCAGTATGGAACTAAACCACATTCAGAAGTGTGAAGGAAACATATTGACATGGGACAATTCAATTAATCAAAGGTGAAGGGACAGTAGGTTTTATTAGAACCAGTGTGATAGCTTTAGCAGCCCTGTGTAGAAATAACTATGATGTCTTTTGTATGCCGTCAGAGTATATTACCATTTGCATAAGGTTTACAAGCGCAGAGAGCAAACGAAGGGACAGCACAAAGAAACTGGAACTTTTCAGTTCAGGTGAGTTAGCAGAGATATTCTCATCCAATTGAATTTTACAAAATTATACAGTTATACTAAAGCAGGAGACAGAAGGAGATAAACTAGCGTTCCTGCTTATGTTTGTAATTGTGTTTAAGATGCCGTGAAAATAGGCTGATGGTTGTAACAAATTTTTTTTAGAGTGCGCATGATACAAAATGAACTTAAAGTCAATTCGACTGAACAATGTGACTTTTCTGCTCATTTATTTTTAGGATGGCTCACGCAAAGAGGTTTTCTCAAATCCCCATGTCTAAGGTTTTATGTTTCTATTGCAACCTTTTCGTGCCTGTTTTGTTCATGAGGATATAATTTACAGATTCATTTAAAACATTCAGCAAAACTGCTAAACAGACTTAAAGTACAGCTAAACTGTTATCTCTTCACGTGCCCTCAGTGCATGCGAGATCTTTGCAAAGAGGAAGATTACAATTTCTTAAAAAGTCTTGGGAAGCAGGATGAGAGTCTGGATGAGAGCACATGTCTGGAGAGTGAATTTCAGGAAAAGCAAGAAGAAAGGGTAAACTTGTTTACTACTTTTTCATCTCGTAAAACTCTAAAAGTCTGTGTTTATTAATGCATGCTGACTTTCATTGCACATCTCAGCTGTTTTCTCTGTTCCGCTAGATCCGGCGTCGACAGGAGCATGAGCAGCTGGAACGAGAAAAGCAACATGAGATAGAGGAGCAGAAGAAGGTATGTTGACTAACATCAAAAAGTCACCGCAGGGCAATCTCTGCTGTCTGCAGTGATAACACTAATTACGTATATCTGTCTCCACCACCCACAGCTTGAGTCTGTCCAGGGATGGCAGACCTGCTTCATCAGACTTACATCGTCAGGCTAATTGTGCTTGATTGCATTACGTCTGCATTGTTCTTAACTTTGGCTGCACATGCAGTGAACTCTGTATTGCATGGCCAGGTTACGCAGGTAAACATATTAATGCAATCAAATATTTTAAAACAGTAGTCCGGTCCACTTTGTTTTTTTTTTGGGAGATAACCATCTGACTGACATCTCAAAAAATATTACAGAGTATGTGTGTTTTTAGTATTTAGGAGCATGGTAAATAGATGATTCAACAAAAATACACAGTCTGTGTGTGAAATTAATTGGCGGCAGTCTTCAGGAACATTTTTACAGAAAACACTGGGACAAATATGTGGAAAATGTCCAATTTGCATCCATCCAAAACTTATACTGATTATTTTGGGCAGAAACACAAAGGGGAATATCTACTGTCAGCATCACCTTTTAGCTAATCTGAAATTAAAGTTGCAAAACCATAAACAAATCTTACACTTGCAATTTTATGAATTAAGTCTCATGCTAAATAATCAAAATTCTGAAGTCAGAGACTTTGGCTATACAGATAATTTTACAGAATATTAACCTGTGGACCTTGTTTCTGGGGTTCATTTCATCATGGGTAAATCCACGATAGGATTTTAATGAATAGCATTTTCTCTTAAAAACAGGTGAGAGATTAATTGTGTTGATCAAATTTGCCTCTTTCTAATCATTCCTCTTTGATGTTGTATTATAAAATTATAACCATTTTTTAGCATTGAATTTACATAAAATTTTTACAATGTTAATTTCTGTGAAAACACATAATCAGTCTTGCCCTTTAAAATGTGGATCAGCTAAGCAAATCAAGCTCGCAATTTACCACACATGTACTCATTTTACAAGTAACCCACGTTAAAAAATTGTGGGTAGTCTCTGGGCATGAAGACATTTAGTCAAGCTTGAATCAGCTGACTCTCAGCTGATCCTCGTCTACCTATAGGCCTACAAAGCCTATCAGGACATTCTTATATAAGGTCTATTTAGTATAGTCTGGCAAAGCCAGAACCATGAATCTATATGACTGACAGGTAAAGCAAGCATTCACATAATATTTTGTGCCACGTCATGTTTAGGAGCATGGAAATGTTCCAAAATAACACACTAGTGTGAAAAACTCTGGACGTATACGCGGCAAATTTGATATATTTCACTTACTTTAAAAAACAATCCAGCATTTAGTTGATCCTGATAACCATCACTAAAGCATCTTCCATGAGGGGTTTGGTGTCACAACATTTTTTTAGTTGTTTAGTCTTTAAAATTCAACCAATCAGATTATGACTTTAACACCCCTGAAGTGTTTCTAATTTTGTGTGCCATATGCATCTGACATTCATCCAAAAGTGTGGGTGTGATGTCAGATTGAAACTAATTCAGTGTTATAAATCAGCTTGATCGTTTTGCTCAGAAGCTTAATACCCTCCACCATTCCCAGCTCCACCTTTTCTGCACAGTCAGGTCTTCTAATATTCCTCACTGAATCATTATCCTGAGTTATGTTGTTGCATTATATTGTCATTAAGAACATTAATGATATCTGCTACATTTATGTTGGTTCTGTTCTGTTCTGTTTATCCTAAGGGGGTTATCGCTGCTCTTCATGCTCTTACATACATGTTTTGCAGCATAGATAAGCAGGGAGCCCAGAAAAGAACCATAAAGGCAGTCCAACGAGTGCAGAGCTGCCACACTGACAACAGCTTTCAGCTCAGATCAGCCCATAGAGAAAAAGTCTTCTTATCGATGCCGACACTGAGCCGACAGTGCCGCATTGAAGCCAGAATTGGCCAGAGTGTGCTTGCTGATTGTTTAATCATCCTTTAATATAGTGATTCTGACAGAAGTAAGACTTTAAATGCAAGATGAAATGGTCGAAAGCACATGCTACCGTTCAGCTGTTAGTAGGATGCTCAGGGAGTGTGTTTGTGTAAGTTTATGAACCCCCAGCTGCACATGGTCTGCTGCCAGGGAAGTTCAATTCTAACAGCCAAGTGTGAGGTCACTGAAGGACAGCCATGTTGTTGTTGTTGTTGTCCACTTGGCTGCTTTCATAAATTCAACAGCTTGAGGAATTCCTGCAACGCCTAACTCCCTTAAAAAGAAACCCCAATGGGGTACAAAAAAGCGTACTAGCTCTTCTTTCTTAGTCAAGTCGGTCGAACAGCCTTAAGCTCTGCCTTTTTAATTCCTAAAGTCTACAAACGGACAGTTCACCACTCTCACTTCCTTCCTCTACAGCTGCTTGGAGTCTCCCGGCGAGTTTCTAGGTTTGCAGCGCATCCGTCCTCTGATTAATCTACAGGAGGGTCAGGGAGAAGTGCTTACTTTTGTTTCCCATATGTGTACTATATGATCCTTGTATCATTTATAACTTACAACCCCCAAACCACAGATTTCATCAGATAACCCCACCCTCTGTGTGTTTGTGAGTGTGTGTTATTGGAAGAGAACAGTGTGTGACTGTTTCAATCCTCTGAGGGAAAAGGTGTTACAGTCTGTTTTTTCTCTTATTGTATGAATAGAAGGCAATGTGTTTCAACGTTTTCCATATGTTGAACACAGCTATGTTTACTGCCTGGCCTATAGCTGCAATTATCACTTTAGAGACGGGAAGTAGCACCCACAGAATATCTGGCTGAGCCTGTATAGGTCAAATGTCAAGCCCAGCCTCATTCCTTCAGCGCTACATCAGGGTCTGCCTCACCAGATCGGCCTTCAGACACAAAGGCTTGTTTCTAAGGGGTGAATAATAGCTGTTTAATTTATGCTGAAGATCAAACCAAATTTATTCTTTGAGGTCTATTATGCAACCCTGCATCTCAATCAATAAATCAGTAAATAATAATAGAATAGTATAAAATAAAATATGCAGATTTGCATGAATAATTTATACTACGTAATTGGATCATTTCGTGCAAAAAAATTGAAAAATGTTTTGCATTTAATATGAATAAATAAATAAAACAATTAAAAACAATAATTGTAATATGGCTTTATATTGTTGTTTGTTTGTTTTAAATTGTAAACGTTTTCTGCTTAATTTAATTTTCTGTGCAAAAAATAAATATGATACTTTTTTCAATGATTTACAAAAGACAACCACTAAAAACTAATTCAGTGAAACAGTTTTGTCAGGCATATTTGCAATAAAAATACATTAAAATACTAATTACTTTCAGTTTTTTAAAAGTAAACACTATGGACATAAAAATGATTTTTGTAAATGCGGACATCTTGACATCTCTGACCCATATATATATGTATATTTAATGCAATATAAATAAGCTGTTTGCCAAAAAATCATGTCATTTACTGTCGCTGTTACAGTAGATGTAATAAAACACCAACAGATGTAGCAGAAAACATCTGGGTCATGTTTAGATTTTTTTTCGGTCACTGACCGAATTCTAACCTTGAAATCAGAATTAGGCATAAAATTGTCTTCAGAAGCATTCATACATGAGAAAATTGGTTAAGAATTGAACAAATAGTTGTAGTCTGGCTTAGAGGAAAATACATTTCATGTCTTTGTTGCAGTTTTTGTGATATTTTAAAAAAACATCATGATATTGACATTATAAACATTAGTATAATGTTAGTTATACTAACCAGTATAACCAGTCTGATTAATGACTAATCAGTAATTAACATGGAACACTCCAATTAGAGGTCAAACAATCAGAGGTTTTGAATATTATCTAAACTGTGCATTCAAACAAACAGGTAATTTATTTTCCTGGGACAAAGATGATGGAAAATGGTTACATAAGGCTGAAATTGGTCAAAGAATCCTTGACTAATATTATAAGTTGACAGTAGGGTATAAAAAGAAAATGCTACATGAATACAGCAACCTTAATGCTATTTACGAAATTATTGGTTTCATAACAACAGACTAATGTTATTACAAAGCTGCATGTTCCTTTTTTCAATAGGCTGGCCATAACACTCTTGTTTTCAGCATTGCTTACTAATCCAAACCCTGTTGAGAACAGTGAACAGTGAGTGTGTTTGTGTCTGTGTCTGTGAAAGGAGAAAGACAAGCAGTGGAAAAGCCATGTGGCCGAGCTGGCGGTCCAACGCAAGGCCATCAGTGCAAAACTTGACAGACTGCGAGAATTTAGGGTAAGGTTTGAATGGACACACATGCCGATACACCAACACACACACATATAGAAACCCTACTATTGTTCCCAGGTACAGATGTTAGGCCCAAAAGCAGTATGACTGAATGTGACCAGATGTGCCATGTATCTAATGGAAAGTATGCTAACCAATACCATACCTGCCTGACTCGCAGCAATGGACAGGCACAGATTACATCTACAGACACAAAAAATCCTCATGAAATTTTCATGACGTTTCGATCAAATTCCATGTTTTAAACGGGAACAGTATTGCAAACACATTGACTAAAGGAGAAAATGGTCCGTGGAAGCTGACAAATCGCAAGGCATGTCCGTTTGAGATCTTCAAGGAAGTTCACTTACAATTTATCTTCAAAAATCATCATAGACATTAATGCATCTCTGCTTTAATTTCCAGGACTTTCAGAAGAAAGTGGTGCTTCAGGATTTGGGTCTGGATCCAAGTTCTGCAAACAAATCCGTCAAGCACCTTCTGATGAGACTGTAACTGGGTTTACTAGTAAATAATACAATTATTAAATAAATTTAGCATTAAATCACTTGCCATCAGAATAAGAGTCCAAACAGCTTATAAAAACATCATAATGATCCACAAGTGATCCAGTTTATAATATTTAGCAACTTATGTAGTGAAAAGCTGCGGGTTATACAGTAACTGCAACCATTGCTTCCGGTTAAATCTGTCCATACTATTATGCTTGGTTCTATAAACTCGTTTTTTGGTGAGAAGTGAAAGTTTACAGTTAAAACATTTTGTCTTGGTGATGGGTTTTTTCTTACAAATACACAGCTTTTTTGCTTCACATTAACTGATGATCTGGAGTGGTGTGGATTACTTGAGGATTATTGTGAGATGGACTGTTGTGGACTCTTATTCTGATGGCAGAAGGATTCATTGGTAAAGTGATGTAATGCTACATTTCTTCAAACCTGTTCAGATGAAGAAACAACTGGCCTGAGAGTGAGAATTTTAAGACTATTTCCATTTTTAGGTCATCTGTTCCTATACTTAAATGAAATATAGTGTTATGTAGTTACTATATATCTTTAGAATATGTTTTAATATTTAAACCTAAAGCAGAAAGTGTGTGTATAAAACAACATGAGTGAATTCATATCTCTAGGCACTAACTGGAGTGAGTTAGAATAGAGTGAGTTATGGCTACTTCAGTGTTCAAAATGATTAAAAAACAAACTCACTGACTCTGTGGCTAATAAATTATAGCTAACAACTTAATGTGTGTCACATGTCTGACCTTTCACTATAATAATGCAGCAGATGAATATAAATGGACAATAAATTGCATGACTGCGGTGAAGAGGGAGACCTGAGGAAAGAAAAAAGTGAGCTCCGATTCAAAAAGAGAACAAAAACCAATTAATTCTCATGCCTTTCAGTGTATTTTATGCAGCTTTGGTGATCTCCAGAACAAAAGGTGGTGATGGAGAAAGACAGATGAGAAAAGAGAATGCAAGAGAAAGGACGGAAGAGAAAGAAACAGGTGGTTCCAGTGGTACAGGTCTAGCATTAAGGAAGAACAGCAGAATCATGTTACAGCATGTCTGACCCTCCAGGGAAAGAAAAAGCCACACAGTCTCCAGTGTCACAAATCCTCATATCCCGGCATTTCTTTTTGCAGCTCTACATCAGCTCAATGTGCTCTGTTGTCTTTATTTCATGACAGGCCCAATGAGTATGTGTAACTGGGCTGGACAACTTTGATTTATTATCTTCCCTTAATGTGCACTGCAAAACATGGAGTCTTTTCCAAAACAAGCCCTCCAATAAATTGTTGTAGGCAATTCATCCCGCCATAGTGCTGCATTCCATCCGAAATGAAACATCCATCCAAGAGTAAACTTCAGTTTATTTAGCATATTAAATGCTTCTAAGCAATTTGGCTCATTCAGCACTCATTTTAAGCCTTTCTAGAACATGACTTTCATTATCACAACTATACATAGTATATAACTTGTGCTATGTTCAGAACAGCATGCATATATCTGCACTATATACAATATGTACTATGCTCATTTTCAGTATGCACGGAACAACATAGACCTGCAGAAGGTTTTACCACAGTGCATTAACCTTCCTGTTAATGAAAGTACCTGGAATTGAATCAGCCATCATTTTCTCTCCCAGTATATTTTGCACAAATTAAAATAAAAAATGCATGCACTTAAAATCTTGCAATTAAATATAAAAAAATTATAAAGAATCGAAAAGAAAAAAGAATAGACTGATAGGTCCTTTACATGCATTTACGTCACTCACTAGATGGCACAAGCTGATTGGCCTCTCATCCTGATTCTACAGCCAATGAGATTGCTTGTTTAAAACTTGAATGTTCTGGTTGATTGTTTGCTGAAATCTGGTCCTGCTGCCACTTTAGAGGTCTTCTGAAATTCAGCACCTTAAGATAAGTGAACTTCCCTTTTATTTTTCCTAGGTACAAAACGTTGTCCGTTGCAAAATGCAGCAACCAAACACAAGTTTGATGTTTAATATATATATATATATATATATATATATATATATATATATATATATTAGTGTTGTCGAATGATTAATCACGATTAATCACATCCAAAAGAAAAGTTTTTATTTATATGTGTGTTTTCTATGTATATTTGTAATGTATATATAAAGACATACAGTATGTTCTGAAAATATTTACATACATGTATATATCTAATATACAAATGTAACATATTTTTCTTACATATATACATGCATGTGTTTGTATTTTTATATATATAATAAACATACACAGCACACACACATATTATGTAAAAAAAAACTTGTTTTGGATGTGCAATTCATCATTTGACATATATATATATATATTATAATTGTACTTATTTTAAACAGTATGGTATTTCTGAGCTAGTATTCTATTGAGAATACAGGCTAAGATTGAGAAAAGAAGAACTTTAGGAAATGAATGGCTATCAGTCACAAATCTGGTCATCTGAAGGTTTAGTTGAGTTGACTATGGAATGCGCCATTGGCAGAGCTTCTGTGGAAATGCACAATGGTGCGATCTTCAAGTGTAGCTAACACCTGAAACCATGTGAAAGCCTGGTGTGTAACGACTCCAGATAAAAGCCAGTGCTTTAGGCCATTTAAGAGAAGTGAACCTGAATGCAACCCCCGGTGCCTCTTTTCTGCTTTTAGACACTGTGTTATGTTAAACTACTGTATAAAGGATCTAAAAATAAAGTCTTGAAACGTAAAAAAATTGCATGCAAAGAATAATTATCTAAGAAAACGTGCAACTGGGAAGCATTAAATTTGAGTCCTATGATAGTTTAGTGTCGCTTATCAAAAATCCTTCTGACATTAACAATGCATTGACTCCAGCATTTTAAATGTCCACCCCGTGCGTCATCTCACCCTCGGAAGGAACGCCCTGTGGGAGAGAGAGATTCAGGTTTGTGTAACAGATCTCATTCCAGGTCCTTTGCCCATCTCCATGTGCAGATGTTTAATTCACAAACCAGAATCTCTGACATCAAACTCCCAGCTTACACTTCACTTCACTACATGCAGCAGGTTGAATTGTGATTGTGCAGAAGTACTGTGGTCTTTTCTGAGGACACTTGAAAACTCTTCATAAACCTAAAACAAGAATCTGATATTTTCACCAGATTCATTCATTTAGAGAATTGTTGGCAGAATTGTATTGGAGTATTGGATCAACTTTGAATGAAGATTTAAAGATCATTTGATATTGTAAAGAGTGCAGTGCCAGTTGATTAAAAGGCTTGTTTTTTGGCCCCCTTGCCTTTGGTTAGTGTGTCTCTGTCTGTTGTTTGTTCAGTTTTGAGCATACAGTATGTATGTTATAGTAATGCTTGCTGCATTCCCATTAGTTAACATTAGAAAATGTACCATCTAACATTCGCTAACAATAAGCAATTTGATTAACATTTGTATTAATCGTTCATTGTTAGTTTTTTTTTTTTTTGCTTTTGTCTGATGCTGCAACCACAAGTGTCAGAAGTCAAAAGTGATATGTCAGCCAGTGCAATATAAAGTGCCCCTTTCGTAAATACAGTTCAAAGCAACTTATATCACTTATGTTGACGCCAAAGAGGCTGACAAAACACTTCTCAACTTTACATATACCCGTCATATGAGGTGGACATTTAAGCTGATCTGTCAAGTTGCATGGTGGCAGTCTTTTAGAGTAAAGATGCTTAACTTTTGCCCACATCTTATGATTTTCAATCTGTGGGCAATACAAATATTTGTGTATTTTTACTCTCGTTCAGAATGGTTGTGTAATGAAACTATAAAGCGCATATGGCAGACTTCATAGTATCTGCCAAGATTATAATCCTCTTGAATAGTGAAGTCCAGACCCCAGGGATAAATCAAATGTGGCTCTAGGGTAACACCACACAAAGATCAAAATCCTGCCCTGGTAAAACAGAAAAAGCGAATAGAGGAGCAGTGTCTACTGGGTAACGTTAGCTTTAAGCATGTGTGGCAATCATCAGGGTATTACAGTCCAACAAACAACCTGTGCAGCTGCTAGAAGTTGAAAACACAAATGAATTGACCCCACGGGACTTGTAGCTCAATGCCTCGAGGGCAAGAAAGAAAATCCACTTGCGCATAATTGGGATTAAATATTTATTCTCCTTGCACGAGTATTAAGTCCTATGAGGCATAGTGAATGATGACTTGATGGCCAGATGTTGGCACACAACATCCATCCATGACTCCTCCCTGGATAACAGTAACCCCTGCTCAACCTTGCCACACCGGTGACGGCAAATTCATGGGAGGATTATAGTTGACATGGCACAAAAAGACCAGCTGCTCCACATTCATAAATACAGCGAATGCTGTGCGGTCCAAATCTACAGCCCTGCTTTCATCAGAAGGAGGCATAGCATAAATATACGGATTGACAAACGTGATTTTAATTACATATTGCCTTAATGTGTTACATAATGGGCTGTATCATTAAAAAGACAAAACGCCACACGTTTCACAGAATACATCGCAGAACCACATTGAAATTGTGTTCTTTGCACCTTAACTTACTAACACGCATCATAGTTGTTATGAACGTATTGTCATATTGATGAGAACGACTACAGCCTACAGTGACGCTGTTACCTGAGAAAATGAAAGATTATTTGCCATTATATGCTACATCTTGTGGAAAATGTGCAAAGCGGTTTGCATTTGGACAGCATGTACAGATTGCGCAACGTCCCGAAATATATGCTGCTCCTTACGAGTGTGTACCGACAAAAATCCTCACTCAAGAGCTCACCGCGGAGAAGACCGTGCATTTGAGAGGATCATGCCAGCGTTCTTGTGAACGCCAGTGCATGTGGAATGATTGCATCGGGAAGCGGTCCTACTGAAGCTCAAGTTTGTGTGTCAGACGTGCCTGAAAACGGTAGGGGCATCTGAGGGTTTAAAAACCAGACGTGGAGCCTGTAAGACAGACATTCAGACTACAGTTCAGTGACTAAAAGGAGTGACCGCTTATTCTCCAGTACAAAAAAACAGGAACATAGATCCGAGGGCACCTGATTCTCCAAACTCAGATCCTCAATCTCCAGCGCTCAGGCACTGTGAAACACTCTCCACCAGTGGACTTGTCTTCTCTCGCCCCGGCTTCCCTCACACGGCCGTGTGTTGGGTGACGTCGCTTCGGGGAGACATGGACATCTGACGGGTGAACTGGCTGAAGCTTGCTGCTCGGGGTCGGGAGCGAGGAGCTGGGGAAGAGGTGGGAGGGAGCGGTCCGGGTTGGGTTTGCTGAAGAGGCAGCGAGGTCTGATCCGACAACTTCAGCTCCTCCTGCTGTTCTTGTGTCAGATCTCTGGAGAACAAGCTCTGGATCAACTGCAACTTCTCCTTTTCTTCATTAAGGAAGACATCCACCAAAAGAGTCTTCTCCTTTTTCAGCTGCTCGCTGATGTTTTTGGGCACGTCTGGGATGACCCAGGCCACCAGCATGCTCATGGTTATCACAAGGTTCTGGAGAAGTGGAAGACGCATAAGTATTCAATTCAATTCAAATTTATTTGTATAGCGCTTTTCATGATACATATCATTGCAAAGCAGCTTTACACCAAAGTATTGTTTTACAGTATATGTAGTAGTAGTAGTAGTTTGTACATGTACATATGGCATACATATACATAAGTACATATATACGTATGTAAATGGGTGGGGCGAAGGAAATCATACACATCCGTATGGATACAAACACTGACAGTGTTCATGGAAAACCACGCTTTTCTTGTCCTTTTAAGAGCTTCACAGCTATGATCACCATAAAATTTTTTTTTTTTGAAACAACACTTGGAATGACATTTTATTTTGGAGTGAACTATAACTTTTAACCGTTTGGTTTACTGTTTAATTGTATTTCAATAGAATTAGTTTCCACCCACAGCTGCTGACTGGAGGACATTTCTACTGAGTTACAGCAATTATTCTGACCAGCATATAGACTATTAATCCAAACGTGCAAACACGACATTATTTATAAGTGGTTGAAGCTCTCACATTGCTGAGGCAGCTACTGTGTGGCTTTTTCATTTGTTTGGCTTTGACTGAAAAAGGAAGATTTTTTTCTGTTACTCCATAGTCACTTTATGGTAATCATTAGGAGTAAAACTTTTATTTTAGGCTTTTAGATTGAAGGTAATGGTGAAAAAAAAGAAAAGAAAAAAAGGAGCTTGTACCTGGAACAATATGACGAAACCTAACCGAGCCGCTAGAACCGACCAGTACTGTTTGGAGAACTGGTAAGGCTCAGTTGACCACGGTGGTTCTCTGTAGTCCTTGTACCTAAAATGAACAAAACGGACAGACATGCCAAGTCATTTAAGGCTAATTCATCTCCAGCAAGGATCAGTTTGCTGGTTGGCAATAAAAATAAACAGAAAATGTAAAACACATGCTCAACACATGCTTCTAGCAAGGCTACAAAGGGCAAAACAACACAACAGCATTATTAATCATGACAGGGACATTTTAAGTGCAAAAGAAAGAATTGTTTTACTTTGTGTAAGTGTATTTTTCCTGTGCAGAATACACTGACGACTGTTACTTTTTGATCAACAAAAAGGTTTAATTAAATGATATTCATACTTACTAGTGAGTAAACATTTAATTTTTAGTGTGATATAATGGTATGTCTCTTAATGGATAAAATATTGTATTTCTGAGGATTTTTTTATAGAATTATTATCAATATGTACCCTAAATCATAGAATGACTAGTAGCTGTAGTAGGAGGAGACGGTTTTGGTCATGATGATTGAAAACTTTTGATTTTATCTTCAGGCCTAATTCATTAGACTGTGCCTGAAAGTTTTGATTTCCTCTATTGAATTATGAAAAGTAAACTCTCAGTCTTTAATAACCCACTACAGACGTAGATTTCATGGCCATATACAGTAATCTACATGGAATGTGTTAGGCTGGTTCTGATTTCCTCAGACAGTCAGATATCTTCATCTGAAGACATGGTCCCTGGGGTGAAGTCCTTGTTTGGTTATACAAGTCCAGAAAGGGCAAATATGGTGCAGTAAAAACATGGGCTTGATTTGTTCCCCGACCCTATTTTAAAACGCTGACAAGCTTGCTCTCTTGCTCCCTCTTCATCTATCTGTTCTCTTAACAAACAGACTGAGGGTCAAAGGAACCCAGACATCAGATTGCCACTTCTCTTTGGACCGAGTAGCAACAAACGAGTGTAATCTCGTTCTCAACTGCTTGGTGCAGAAAAAGCAGACAGGTTCTGATAAAAGCACTTTTCTTGACATGCTTCTGATCTGTGTTGTGAAGGCCGCCTGAGATAAAGCAGTGGTGAGATCTCACACTTAAGGGTGATGGAGTCCCATCTAGAGGTTTTTCTCCCTCTCTCCTTCCTCCACTTCAGTGGGAGGGTTAAACACTGTTTGCTATCCCAATCTGGAAATAATTCTTTCCAGAGAACTGATGAACACAATTACTATTACTATCAACACAAGCAAACGGTACTGCTTCATTAGAAATCAAATTTTCACATTAAGACTACTTAGGCCCACATGTTCTTCCACATTTTCTAGAGAATTCTTTGGAACGGCTTACTATTTTAAAACATGCATAGAGCTGTATCTAATAATAAGGTGTGAGTTGTCCTGAACTACATCTGCAGAAGATTCTGCAGAAGTCTATTTACTACCAGGCCCATAACGAATCTGCGCAACAGATTTCCAAAGAATTAAAAATGCATGTCTGTGTTAAATATTTAGGTTAATTTTGGCTCTCAACTAAATAGGAAAGCACTGACGAGCTAATCTTCCTGTGTTCATTCAGTTCTTTGTAACTGTAACTGAACTGGATAGGCTGGTTGATTGTTTATGACTGTATTAGCACATACTGTACCTTTTCTTTTGCCATCCTATCTGAGATTTCCACAAAAATCTAATGAAGAATACATGCAATCTCAGCAGGCGCCATCCAAAAAAGGATCAGTATGCTCAGACCATAACAGCTTCGACACATGTTTATTTCAAATACGATTTAAGAGCTGCAAACAAGGGATCCTACGGCTGTTTACGGCCTGTGTTCAGTCCTACTAAGAATTATTTTGATGTGGCCGGTGCTGATAGCCTTGTGGTTGGTGCACCGGCATATACAGATACCCATCGATTCCTGCCCCCCTCTTTCTACCCAATACTTTTCCGTCATCTCTCTATCGTCCTGTCTGAATAACAAAGGTTTAACCACTAGAGTGAGGATCAGGCCGCATTTTTCTGTCCGAGCCCGACCCGCGTCCGACATAGCAGTAACCGAACCCGACCAGAGCCCGACAGGCATTAAGATATTTATGTCCGAGCCTGATGCCAGCCCTACACAGTTAAACTATTTTTTTTTTCTGATACTAATAACACATGCACTTTTTTGTGTGGAAAGCCCGCTTTTATTCAGCAACTGTAGAAAGGCGTTCGAAAATGTCAACAGATGAGAGCAGCAAGCACACACGGGGCAAAAAGCGCCATTTATAACACAGGCGCACATTCGCGCTGATGTGACCGAGCCCGACCCGAACCTGAGCATAAAAATAGTCATGTTAATTGATGTGAACAATCAATTTGCTCACAACTACTATTCCGTTTTGAACTAAATGTCTGTGGTTATATGTTTTATCAAAGAAACAGGCAGCTGTCCATCCCAGTGATTTAACCACAGGAAAAAAAATAATTATTAGTAATATAGTGTGTTTTTTCCAACCTGCAGAATGCAATGTCTTTGCCGAGACTGGAGATGGAAGGCACAGTTCCTGGTTTAAAGTTGCTGACGTTAAAGTAAGAGAGCGTGTGGTTGATGAAGCCATGCATGGTCCCCGTCTCGCTGAACATGTACTGGTAGACCAAGCGAGGGATGAAATCTGACGTGAAGGAGATGACAAAGGCCTGAAATGATACAATACCAGGTAAGAGATCAAAATATGTCATTAATATGTGAAGAAGCACATCTTTTGGTAAAACTTTCATTAACTGTAACAAAGTCATGGTTAAAATAAAATTCTAATTAAAAACCTCAAATTATTTTATTTAAGCTAGTTGCTAAAACAATGGTTTCTTATTTTAATTTAGTTGAACTAGAATAACCAAAACTGAAATAAAATGTATACCAACTATACATACATACAGTATATACGGGAAAAAAGGTATGTAACTAAACTTGAAAATAAACAGATGAACATTGAAAATATTAAAAACTAATCCAAAGTATTAATAAAAACTATACTGATACTAAAATAACAGTGGTCCAGAACACTAAGAAATGCATAAAACTCAAGGCAGTTTTGAGGCTGAGCAGTAATGTGTGGCATTTAAATGGATTAGAGAGGCAATTTATAGCTGTAACATTAAACGAACACTTGATTTTTAAAAGAACAACACAGCTGGAGTGAATCAGATGTTGGGCTTCTGAGTAAATGTGGCTTTCTTAATGAAAGTTCAGAGAGAAGCTGAAGGATTTTTACCATAAGGCTTACTAGAATATTCCTCTCATATTGGGAACATCACATCTATTAAAATAAATCTGCTGGGGATTTCGAGTAGGATAGACATGGACGAAGTGAACTGTACAGGTGAAAGAACATCTGTACTACTCTAGAACAGTAATTGTCACATAAATGGATTTCTTCCATTAATAATGTGAATTTAAAGATTGTAAGTACAAATACTCTTGGCCATCTAAGTCTTATGAAAACAATAGCACTGATACACCCTGGGGTCTTTTTGAATCCCTCTATATGATGAACTTTTCATAAAGGAACATATATTACTAGCATGTGGAAAGCAGCAGAGTTTTACATAGTAGAAACTTACATTGATGATGACTGAGAACTTTCCCAAACCACTCAAGATGTTGTACCAGATACCTGTGTGAGCAAACAATTGAAATAAGAGGTTAAATTCGCAGACCCGATTTTGTGAAAAGTTGTGGTGTAAATATTAATGCAAGGTTCTCACCGATATCTTTGGCTCTAACGGCATCTGGCCTGCGAAGCTCCGTGACGAACTTCTTTGCATCGAGGCGGATCTCGATGACATTGTTTAAGAGGGCGAATAGCGGAGCCAGTGGGAATGAGGCCACAAAGAGCGACACGAAACCAAACTGAATGACTGCAAGAGAACGAACAAACATGGAGATTACATGTTCAAACATTTGGATTACAAATTGACGTTTGACTGATAAGACAGCTTTTACCAGACATTGATTAAATATTGATTTTATGCAACCATTCAACAAATTTCTCAGTTTTTCGTAGTCTCTTATGCTTACCAAAGCTGCATTGATTTGATTCCTGTCATGCAAAGCTAAAATCAGCTGAAATAATTTATTATTATTATCCATGTTATTCTTTGATTAACAGCATTTATTTGAAATAGGCAACATTTTAAATGATATAATATGCTTTGTCACTTTTTCTCAATTGAATGCATCCTTGCTAAAAAAAAGTTACGTACTGCCCCCAAATTGAATTGTAGTGCTGCTTAAAACAAATGAAATTAAATAAATTCATTAAATTAGTATTGTACAGTATATGTGTTAACATGTAAAAAATAAAATAACTTCTTAAGAAAGATTCACAAATCATTATAACAATGGAAAAACCACTTCTTATTTGATGTCTTTCTACAGTAACTTGACGTTTCCAGCACAGTTGTCAAACACAAAGCTGATTATTTGTCAATCAACAACACATGGAACATAAGCCTTGTGGGAAACTGCATACCCTTCTTTGGCTTGATTGACACATGTCTTTTTTTCTGTGCAACATGCAAACAATGGCTTTGAAAGAGATAAGGCTGGAGGGTATCCTACATAAACATCCATACGAGTGGGTCTCATTCCCCCACTCTCACTGAGAATATCATTCACAGTATGTAGGTGGTGATCTCCCTCCAGTGCTGTTCCTGAAGGTCTTGAGCTAATCTTTAGTTTCTCCACAATGGTTTCTTTGACTTGAAGAGTCTAATAAGTGGTTCTTGTATAAAGAAAAAAAAAAAATCTGTTTTGCTTGGCAGTGGATTAAAGCATCCATAGATTTTTGAGAAAAGACTAAGGCGCAGGTTTTGTCATGCACAGGTCTCTGCAGTCAAACGTAAAACTGTTTGTACTAGACACCAGTCTGTTCATAATTAAGATATAACATTAAAATATCATGATAGGACACACCAATTTTCAATATCAAGCAGTAAAAATAGAGATAGGAAGCTACTGTATACCCATAAAATTAGCAAATGGTGCGGCCCATTTATTGACAACAGATCTTTTTTGAAGAAACCTGTTTTGAGTCCAGTTAAAATTTATTTGCTTGCAAACGTGTCAGGAAAAATCAGTCTGCATCTTACGTTCTGAGTGTAATTAGGTTGTTTAAATGCAGGATGAATAATAGTAATTCAAGTTTGCATTGGTGTTCAGATGTTTAACTTAAACTAGGCTTTCAGATCTTTTGCAGACGCCTTCATGTCAACTTACATAAACACTCAGTCAGTTGTGTATTACCGTAAGCCACATGTTAGTGAATGTAGGCCCTTTCCCGATTCTAAACACAGCTGTAAACCAAATGCTTGGGCTAATTCACATGTTCATTCATAATTCTGACCCTTAAAACAATCACATACACTGATAACTGAGCGTCTTTTGTAAAACACTGGGGCGTGTTAAATCTAGAAACCTATGAATTCCTCTGACAACAAATCCTGCGGTTCCCGCCGAAGGGGATGAGTTAGATTAACCAGATGTTTTCTCACAAGTCTTCACGCTTCACTTTTACTTTTACACAGAGTGGAGAGCCACTCACTCATCTCCATGTATTCAGGTGTGAGTCCATCAAAAGGCTCCAGGTCATAGTCCATGTGCCACTGTTGTCGGCGACCCGGCTGCTCCACAATCTCCTTGGGCGCCCGCTCTTTGTCCTTGAGTGTGCGGCACAGCTTCTTCAGCTTTCTAAAGTGGGAAATGAGAGCAAGAATGAGAGTGAGACAAAATGTAAACACGCAAACTGTTGCTATAAACTTGACCTTGCAGCTAAAATGACCCAGATTTGTTTCTAAGAACTGCATATGAATTTTATACAGACGTATCGTGCGCTTACTAAAACCACACACACACAAACACACATTTATAAAATTTAATTCTGTTTAAGTGTGTAAAAGAGATTTATATATGTGTTTATAATGTACATGTGTGTGTGTTTGTAATTTATATTACATATATAAAAGACAGAATCACTGCATGATGCTAGAATGTGTATTTATACAAT
The DNA here is from genome assembly GCA_032275025.1 of Enteromius treurensis. NCBI lineage: Eukaryota > Metazoa > Chordata > Actinopteri > Cypriniformes > Cyprinidae > Enteromius > Enteromius treurensis. The sequence goes on from JAUCMU010000080.1 coordinate 1,639,170, forward strand.
TATGAATTATGAAATTTATATATAAAATATATTGGTGTATAAGAATATACAGTTATTATATATATTATAACTGTATATTCTTATATTACACATACAGACACATCCACACACATATACATATACATATATATACATATATGTATATGTGTGTGGGTGGTTGTGTATGTGTAATATTCATATATACATATATGTGTGTGTGTGTGTGTGTGTGTGTAATATTCATATACACTATTATATAAATTAAATAATACAATAGAAAATATACACATTCTAGCATCATGAAGTGATTTTTGCAGTGGCAAACGAATTTTCTTCTTCTAACATCATATTAAACTTGTTTTTTGTTTCTGAGCATTAACTTAATTTAAATTCCGTTGTGTAATTCAGTTCAGTGATCTGGCATGTGAATAAACTTGCAATGGCATGAATCTTGGCCAGACGTTCCATGATTTATTGGTATAGCAAGGGCATACAGGAGACAGACCGTTGCATCTGATATCCACACACACCGGACACTTGAAAGGACTCTCTGGAAATCTCATTATTGTACACATCTGTTCACTTTGTTTTAGATTTTTCTTCAAAATGAACTTTCACTGTCTGTTCCAGTTGGGTTACACTGAAAGAATAAAATCAAACAGAATGCAACATTCTGCAGCAAATCTGTTGATTAGTCAAGCCGTACAGAACCTACTAAATCTATCAATTTAATGCTAAAATGCACAGACAGCATGACTAAAGGTCCTACATGTGTAGGACCCGATAATAACTAAAAGAGTGAAGGTCACAGAACCTTCAGGTGTCACAATCTCTGTGTGTTCTGTCTTGGTTTTTCCCCACGTGTTCGCCTTTGCCCTTGTTTGCCCTGTCCTTAATGTGATCATTGTGTTAATTTGTTCCCAGCCGTGTTCTCCAGGTGTCTTGAGTGTTCAGGTCTTGTATGTAAAATGTGGCTTTCCCGATGTTCTCTGTCCAGTCTACTTGTTATGATGTTTCCTGTGTGATCCCAGTTAATAAAGAACAGTTATTTGTTTTACCTCTGGCGTTCTATTGCTTCCTGGGGCGAAACCTGACAGAAGACTGCACCAAAAGAACAGCTATGGAGTTTGCCGCTCACCTCCTCTCTCTCTGCCATCTCCCATTCTACTCCTTCGCAGATGAGTTTTGTCAGCTGGCAGCGGAGGTCGAGTTAGGGTCTGTTGTCACTGCCCCGTGGATCTCCCAGACACCAAGGGACTAAGTTGGAGAGAGGCTATCTAGCGGGGTCTGGGAAGTGTCTGGGCCCAAGCCTAAGCCAGCCCACCGCCGACACAGACCCGACAGGAGAGCTTTTCTAGTTCACCCCAGATTCCGTTCTGCAATCACGGCCAGGACTGCTGTTCCCAAGTCCTGTTCCTGATTCAAGGCCAGGACAGCCGTCCCTGATCCATTCAAGACATTCCAGTTCCCCGCGGATTCCGTTCCGCATTCACGGCCAGGAGAGACATTCCCGAATCCAGTGACTCTGGTGCCTGTCCCTCGTCATCATCCTTCAGTGTCAGTTTCTCCCATTCCTGAGTCACGGCCAGGTGTGCCGTTCCCGAATCCAGAGACTCCGGTGTCCGCGCCTTGTCAGCGCCCTCACGAGGGCCCATCTGAGCCAACTCCTCCTGATTGCCAACCAGACCTCACTGCCCCTGAGCACCAACACAACCCATGGCCTGTACAGGCTGGGAACTCCCCCAAGAAATTTTTTTGGGGGGGTTATATAGCCATGGCCGTGTTAGGGGTGGGTGGAATAGGGACTTTGACATGTCCTCCTGTGACTCCTGATCTGCCATGGCCCCCGGAGACTCCTGATACGCCATGACCTCCTGTGACTCCTGAGCCGCCATGGCCTCTGGAGACTCCTGATCTGCCCTGGAGGCAGTCTGTGACTCTGTTCCCCCTTCCAGCCTCCAGGACGCTAACCGTCCCTCCCCTGTAGTAGTTGTTGATGTTGTTTTTTGTTATGGCGTAAGGACACGCCTTCCGGAAGCGGCGTGATCACGATCACAGGGTGTTCTGTCTTGGTTTTTCCCCACGTGTCCGCCTTTGCCCTTATTTGGTGGTTCCTGTCCTTAATGTAATCATTGTGTTAATTTGTTCCCAGCCTTGTTCCCCAGGTGTCTTGAGTTCTCCCCTCATCATGTCTTTTATGTAAATTGTGGTGTTATATGTTTAACCTACTGCGTTTTATTGCTTCCTGGGCGAAACCTGAGATCAGGTGACCATAAATAACTTCCATTGTGTTGGAGCTATTTTATGTTTAAAGACAATCTTCTCATAAACTTCACATCAAGCAGTCTGGTATTTTGAAGACACAAAGAAAAGGTTGGTTGCATTAGTGAGTTTTGATCAGGGAAATTGAACTAATGTAATGTAATGTAACAGGATATGTATTACCATAAAAGCATACCTGCAAACATGTTAATTACTGTCATGCAATCCTGATCACAACGTACTTTTAAACCAATTTAACCTGTGGTTTTATTACAAGTCATTAAGACAGAAGGAATGTGCATAGATTTCACTCTAGATTCAAGGCTTCGTGTTTGGAGAGTCCTCATCAAAAAAGAAAGTGTGAGAGCATGACAGCTCACGTTGGACTGGCCAAATATAGTGGACGAAATGTGGTCCATCCGTCTATAGCCTATTAACGCTCCCAATAAAACCCCCCAAATGCATCTGCTGCATTATTTAGTCTCCAAAACTACAGCCTTTTCCAGCACATTACTTTTTAATGCACGCCTTTGTATCATAAGTGCTTTCCTCCATCCGTGATAAAGCTCTCATTTACCAGCTGTTGAAATGAATTTGCATTTGAGAACGTGTACAATGAGTCACACGCAAACCCCTACTGGTGAACAACAACTAGTCCACTACAATTATAACAGACTTTAAAGGCATAGTTAAAATTTAGATAAAAAGATACTTTGAAGAATGTTGTTACCAGACAGTTGACTGTAGACAACTGTAGACTGCCTTTGAATTCCATAATATTGTTTCTTAATATAGTCAATGGCTACTGTTAACTGTTTGGTTACAGAAATTCTTCAAAATATCTTCTTATATGCTTAGCAGAAAAAAAGAAACTCATACAGGTTTATAACAACCTGAGGGTGAGTAAATGACAAAATATTTTAGGTGAACTGTTCCTTTAAAAAGATGGTCTTTTGAACATATACAGTAAGACTCTGTTTTTAGTATGCACATTAGTATAATATCGTAACATGCTATTGGTCTGTGGGGAGATTAGATTGGTTAAGTAGGTCAGGTCTCTGCGTGAGGGGGATATAGAGTCATTTCGACCTCCATCATGTTACATTGGCACCAAATTCTTCTGCACCAAAAAAAAAGTTGAGTATTTATAGAACTGAACAGGAGAATTGGTTTGACTTTCTTTTCCTCTAACTGCTTTTTTGATTTAAATTCTTAAATGATCTACTTTTGAACTCTAATAAAACTGGGAGATCAAAAGGTCATTTGCAATGACAGCATTGTGGAACATGCCATGGAGTGTTTTTACATGCTCACACATGGTTAACTACTAGAAAAGCAATAAACACAGATACCATAAAAGACTAGTGAATTTTGAGTAGCTGTCGTTCAACTCAAGTGAGTTGCTGTTGTAACTCGTAAATAAATGTTTTAGGGTCGCTCTCTGTGAGTAAGATGAGCAGCAGGGAGGAAAACAGAAATACATTCCTTTTGAGTTCCTTGTGTGTTTCTGGCCATTTGCGTGAGTTTAAATTGACCAAAACGTGTGACAAAGATGAGAACTCTGAGTCATACGGTGAATCATAAAAGAAAGCGTTCATGTTTATGAGATAACCCACAACCAACTGGATGTATCATTCATCAGAGGGGTTTTTGCACAGAAATGGTTGGAAAGAAAAAATAAACTGGTGTTCTAGTGAAGGACAAGGAGAAAGAGGTTAAATAGAGATTTCCACAAAATGAAAAGTCCACTCAGACTCAGAGGTTCATTTCTGCACCCAGGGGAAATCACGTCCCAGATTTGTGCAATCGTACGCTCGTGCCTTAACGCATGTATGCCACACACACTAGGCACTCTGCAGCACAAATGGCACCTGTGATAATTTGTCTGTTTAAAAGTGCTGCAAGTACAGACTTCTCTCCATATATTCCATCAACATCAGTCATGCTGATTTGCATTTAAACCTGTTCATTATTGACGTGATGCATCACTTGTGCAAACATGTGAAATGAGACAGGAATCCAGCATATTAGAGCACAAGGAGAGGCGTGTCAGAAAGTTTGCCTGCGTGCAAAGAGGGAGTAAAAGGAGTCGAAGAAAGGGAAAAAAACAGAAAAATTAGGCAGAAAGGCATTGGAGCAGACTGTGGAAGCAAAGCCCACCTCACTATCCCGGGATTTCCTGGTCAAAAAAGCAACTTCAACAGGAATAGTGTTTACCGTTTATCTGAAGAAATGATCTTTCTAAGGTTTCCAGATAGAAAAGCTATTGTGTTTAGTGGCAGAGTGTTTTATGAGATCCATGGAGAGGAACGGGAACTTACGGAATGCCGATCTCGAAGATGTTATTCTGAATAAGTTGCTTCCCCAACATGATGATACTGAGCTGGATACAGAGTTCAATCAGACAGCCTCCAGGAGCACACTAGAAAGAAAACATACAAACATTTTTCTTCAAATGTTCAAAACTCTTTTACTGAGTTTTATTTGATTTCAGTTTTATTTTGATTTATCATGCAGCCCTGATGTTGAACATGACAGTCATTCAGGATGCAACAAAAGCAAAACCGTTCTTACCTCTTCCATACGGTAATCATTGAAGACATAAACGTAGTTACCGGGATGGCCAGCAAACCTGTAAAACACCCACTATTAAGGGTCATGGGATTTGTCTAGACCCAAGACAACGGTCACATGCCTATCTTATTTAAAGCCAGATGTTTGTGCTGAATTCAGACTTCACATTTACCATGCTAGAGGCTGAATATTTGTGGGTTTGTTCGCTTGCTTTCTTCTGCAATCAACTATGTTGTTTTTGTGGTCTAACTTGTCCACATACCTCCCTTTGAAGAAGGCCACATAGAAGATGGGTGCATAGGCATTCATGAACTTCAGGAGGAAAGCCTTCAGAATGAGACGCTCCTCAAAGTTGGTCTCAGTTTTAGGGATCTCTGCAGAAACATGAATAAAAATTATTTGGGATTCAAACAGATATGTTCTGGATAAACTGCACAGCCTTTCAAAAGCTTGTTGTTCTGATGAGTAATAAATATCGGTGGCTTGGGAAATTCTCCCACAATGTTTCTGTTCAACAGGTTAAAGGTTGAGAAAAGGAGCTTTTCAGAAGATCATATGGTTACATTTGAGGATGGGATTATATGTTCTGTGCCTTTCCCTCAATCTTAATCTGCCATGAAAGATTACACATGGCAATTTTTTTAAATACATTCACCATTTTTCAGTGCATTCGTTAATAGGGCATTCTCAAAAAAGAAACAAATTCCAGTAAGACTGTTAAAATATACATATATAAAAGCAAGAACTGGTGAGTTTGGAAGTAGGTTAAAGCATTAGGGTGAGCCAGACTGCATGTGGTCAGACTTTAAGAGTGAAAATCAAAGAAGTACGGGAAAATCTATATCTTATTCACGAGATAATAACACGTGCCTCCTTTCGTCCCTACATATCCACAGAGACTCTCATTTATTAAAACATCTCTTAAGTAAATCTCTGTGATGGCTAACTGACAAGCAGCATTTTCCCCAGCGTTCCTGGAGTGGCTCAATCAAAAATTCATGTCATGTGGGTGGGCAAAGAGGGGAAGAAGGACATCCGAAAGAAGGGAAGTTGACCAAAATTGGTAGTTTAGCAACAAGGCAGTGGTAAAATCTCACCCAGTTCTGTCAGCCAGGCAGCCACCATGCCGTATATCTCGTCCAGGATGAGGATGACCACCAGGTTGATGATGACGGCGGTGGCTGTGACGGTCACCCGCACGTTAGACTTAACCTCTGGATCGGGGCTCATCGCCATGAGGGCCGAGATAGTGATGCGGTAGATGATGACACTGAAGACAGCTGAGCAAGTCACTCCAAACTAGATGGAGAAGGAAAAAAAACACATCGAAGTAAAAGGAAATGACATATGGACAATCACAAAAACATTGCTCCAGACAGGAAGGATAATGCTAACCATGAACAGAATAGAGGAAATGTTGATTAAATATCCAGGCAGTCTGTCCCTCCATGTTAACTTCTCATGTCCAGCCTGTGAAAGGAGAAAGACATTTAAAGTGACTAGTGGAAGCATGTATGCATGTGTTTCTGTTTCTGCGACTCAGAATTTGCCAATTGGGGAGATAATTTGGCTGCCCACTTGTAAATACATGACAAAATCCTGTACATTTCGTACATTCAAGTGATAGATCATATCTCATAAACATCCGGCCAACTGAGACAACCTATTTAATGACCAAACAAACGTGAATACACCTCTTTTGCATCAAACTTAATCAAGCCAAAAACAACATCAACAGCGTGGACTCAGGCAGCAGTGGATTGAGGGTGGTCTGTTCCCATTGGATTCAGTCTTTCTTCATTGTCAAGCTTTAGACGGCAGATCAAGAAGTATGTCCCTCTGAGGAATACATGTTAGATGACATAAAGAAAAAAAAATGGCTTCAGATTTAGTTCTATGGAAATGGAGGGAAATTAATTAGTAGGCCACAGGAATGTAAAACAGCAGCTTATGTTTCTTTTAAGTCATAGAAAAAATGTCATTACAAAAGCATCATTACAATCAAAAGGGTGTTTGGCAACAAGCCAGGGCCAGTTTTTCTAAGTAACAAGTGCACTCAGTTATTACTGTTTACTAGCTGTGGCTGTTATCTAAGGCTAACTAAAATGAAAACCACAAAGGTGATTGATTTGATGTTTACTGTTCTTTCTCCAGAACAATCTGTGGTTACAAAGCTGCTAAGCTACTTATAAAGTATTTGTGTCCAAATACAAAGCACACATAAATACACAGTGTTAAATAGTTTGGTTTTAATTAGGTGGAATGAATATTAATGCTTTTTAGTAATGCATAGAACATCTCCCTCGACTTTGTTGCAATGTAATCTGTCATTACATTTTCTGTGCATGATTTATGCAGTGCTGCATCATTATAATTTAGACAAAATGTAATTGTGCTGCCTACTGGGAGCAGATATAGCATTTGGAGCATGCCTATGTTTCTGTCTACACAGGGTTTGAAACAGAGCCCAATTTATATTTGTTAATGAATGGAGATTTAGAGGGTTTTTGCAAAGGACACAGTAACAAATGCAGACAATGTTGACACAATATTTTGATAAAATGTACCTTTTGGAATTGGGCTCATTATGAGGCAAACAGCACCATCTAGCATGATGTGTGTCTAAACCCTGCCACCATGGAAAAGCCACAAAACCCAGAGTGTAACCAGGCACATCTATGAGATGCCACAGCTTTAGGGTCTCCAGAATAACGAATGTGGGTCACGCAATTGTGCCGTTAATCATAATCCACAGGCTCAGCTCACAAACCCTCACCCAGTAATGAGAGAAATTGCTGCAGGTCTGCGGTCTTACCAGTAACTGACTCGTCATTAAAATGCATGACGCTATTTAGTGACAGGCTGTGATACCCTCTTAAAATGCATTAATATCAGAAGAAGCCAAGTTCTTGGGAAACCTCACTGGCACAGGGATGCATATTTGAATCTAGTGCCACAAATATGCTGTGAGGTGCCACAAGTATGTAATAAGTAGGCTCATTTGAGACATGGACAGTTTTTTTTGTTGTTTTTTTTGGCTTTTATGCTGATTTATTAAAGAAAATCTGCGTAATGGATGTAAATATGGTAAAAAAAAAAAAAAAAAGTATTAAGGCAAAAGGATTTGTAGTGTTTTGTAAATGTGGGCCATTCGAATTCCACTGAAATCTGTTGATCTTTCTGTGGATTTCAGCAAGCGCAGATTCCGTGCGAGTTTAGCAATAAGTAACAATAACAAAAGATGCCTGACAAAAGAATGCAGAGGAATGGAATTAATTATTTATGTAATCAGCCACATCATAGCACTGTAAAAACAGTGAGACGGAAGAAGATGACAGGTGGCATTGTTTTTAAATAATTAACACTTTTTTATTTTTAATTTGCAGATTTAATGTGTCAGATATGTACTGGGATACAAAGGATACAGATGTCTAAAGTCAAAATGCAATTCATTATACTGTATAAAAAAGGAATGCATGGACTTATTAAATGTAAACCTTGGATGTCATTTGGATAAAACTAACTGCCAAATACAAATATTTACTATTTTTTACATATTTATTTATGTTTAGACTTACCTGTTTATATTTTTATTTAAGAATGTTTGATCGACACAGAAAACTGAGAAGAACTGTTCATGTGTGGTCATAGCAATTCAAGATACTGGGTCCAAGAACAGCAGTCGGTGTCTGTCGAAATATTTGGTGGATAAAGATCACTGGATTAGTTAAACAGCTCAGTGACAGTGAAGTAGTTTGGGTGCTGCCCAGATGTGGGTTTCCACAGATGCTCCTGCTTACAACAGCTGTTGGATGGAGAATATCGCTTCCTTGAGCTTAAATCAAGATTATTTTTTTTATATATAAAAATACAAATTCTTTCATTGATTAGACTTCATGTCAACCTGACATCACATTGATCTACTCAGCAGACATGAAAATGTCAAAGGGCTCTGGTTTTGTTAGCGCACTATCGCCACATGCTCTCAGAAACACACACGTACTCAGTCGGACAACACACAAGTGTCCCAGCGGGCCCACGCTAAGCCCTTTGGGAAATTAGTGACAGGATCACCAGTGTGGGGATTTCCTCCACAGCCATATGTCGCTTTGCAGAGATACCGTGTTCTCATTGACGTCACCGTACGCCCCGGTCTCTCAACCCCCCACCCTCCGAATGTACTGTAAGCCAGAGATGCAAGAGAACTAGCACCGGAACCACACAAGTGCCCACGCAAGCAAACAAGATCACATAAGCCACCACATTTACAGACTAGAAACCATTGCATTTGTGTTAAAATCACACACAGCCTACTAGAGAATATTTCAAGCTGGTGGACTGAAAAAACATAGCTTTTATAGTCTTTTACACAGGCGAAGGTCTATTAAGAGAGGCTTGACTGAAGATTGTCTTTTGGGCGTCAGGTACAGAAGGAAAAAAATGTGACGTGAGCCCCATCTGACAGATCTGAAATCCCTTTAAACCACACTCTCATCTCCTTCCAGCTCTGTGCTCTGATCTGAGACAACCACCGGACCAGGATTACACACAAAGGAACTTAATAAATTTAATAAATCTGCATTAAAAAAGCACAAATAACAACTCGGTCAGAGGTCAAACATTTGATGTTCTCTTTCTCCTCCTCAGCCTCAAAGATAATGAGAAATGTTCCCTTACTTTGCTTCTGAAGGTGATGAAAACATTTTGCTCTAAAATTAGCCATGCAAAGGGCGGGCTGCATTTCATTAACAAACGTCACTAATGTGTCCTTAAAATAGCTGCCAAGAAGGCATAGTTTTGCGATAAAGGCTTTTAAAGAGTCGAAGATAAGAACAGACCCAACCAAGCAAATGAGGGAGTGGGATTTGAGTGTCTGTGTCTCCATGGAGATGTGAGGACTTGGAGCTTCAGAGGTTTGGCGTTTAGCCGGGCATGGGCGGACGCATGCATACACCCTTGCGTATAAACACAAACGCACTGGAGTCTAGCGCGCTCTGCTGGTCAGCCTGTGTAGCAAACTGCACTAAACAGTATAACGACATTTTATGTCGTGCAGAAACTGTGCAGAAATGTTCACATTTTAAATCAGCATGTATGTCAAGTAAAATAAATAGACACATTCTTTTGCAAACTCCCTGAACTCAATACCTTTCATCAACCGCTCTCTCACAGTCAACCCAAACCGTACACATTTGGCCCTCTTAAATGAGTGATATGGAGGTTTCCACCAGACTTGCTGCTGTTCCAGCATTTTTGGTTTATTCAGATGGTTTCTAGGGTTGTGTGGTAATCCATATGAGCTGTGAGAAAAACAGGGAGGTCTGTCAGTGCTCTGTCACAAAATCCTGTGGGCCGTGGTTTTTCCACCACAATAGCACTACCAGAAATTGATGAGCATCTTCTAGATCCTGGGGAGTGTTGCTTATTTCCTTGATAGTGAGTATGTGCTGAATAATAATAATGGCTTAACTACCATGTGTTTCTTTTACCATCATGAAGATTAAGCAGAAATGGCCTTGTTTACGATGTCTGGCCGATCCAAACTGCAGTGATCCAGACTGTTTTGAATTAAGTCATTAGGATGTGTAGTCCTAATTTAAGGTTCTGCAAAACATCTAGGTCAGGACTGACCGTGGGCCATGATATCTGGGACAGAGAAGCTAAACATAAGAATGAGAAAAAGCACCATAATGCGAGTGATGGATGAAAATCTGTGATTCATGGACACAAAGGCCCAAAAAATAGGCAACACATTAGGTCAGGGGTCACTGAATCTGTCTGAAAGTATGCCATAACATTATGCCTCCTGTGCTGAACAAGTTTTAATGAGGACTTTGGATGCACAATGAGTCTAGAGAGCATCATTAAGGTTATAGCCACTGCTAATAATTTTTTCGCTGAACTTTTCATAATTTTTTTCCCAGTGGGAAAGACATAAGACAGACAGTTGAAGGACACTGACATTGTAATTGTTCATTATTTTATACTACTTCCCAAACTAATATTTCTGTGAGAAGAGCAACAAAGATTTAATTTTATTCCTGGTAATGCTGTGCAAACATTTTTAAAAGAGATTTACTTGGATAGCATAAGATATTAAAGCTTGTGTATGTGTACAGTATGTACATACTGTATACAATATACTGTATATAGAGAGAGTCTCAATATATATAGATACTATCAATATATATATATATATATATATATATATAGACCAAACAAGACTTAAATAGCATATTGTAACCTGAAATCCAACATGAGAAGCACAATATACAGGTGTGCTAAAGCATATGTTGTTTGCTTCCTTGTTTTATTCCTTGTTGAAAGTTTTGATATTTTGATCAGCCTTTAGCAAATCCAGTGACTTTTGATATAATCTCTTATTGTAGCAGCCTGGTAAGCACTTTAATTCCCATCAGACTTTTTTTTAAATATTTTTACTATTATATTTCTTAAAACTAATCTTTAAGACCAAAAACCCCTCAGTGAGCCAAGGCTTGACTTTAGACCAGGATTAATGTTCTACAAACCCTGTGAAATCTTAAGAGGCTTGAACTACTGACACAGTTGGACAAGCAAAACACGACTTACACACAGAGAGAAACTAAACTACAGATGCCATCCTACATATTTACAAGCCACATCATGTATCAACTAATAGGTCCTAATTTATTGGGCTAATTTGCCTAATTGCATTTCATGCAAGACAACGGTCCCAAGCAGTAATGTCAAACAGACAAGCACAACCTACTTTTTCCAAACGAAATGCGCAAATCTCTAGGGCTCACACCTTGTGTGTGAACAAATGACAACTTCCTGGAAAACATATTTATTTACTGAACGTACGCTTTTTAAACACAGCAGCAATCGCTGGTATTTACAACTGAACAGAACACAATGATGACATTACACTTGACCTTACGCAAAAGGACAAGAAACCTTTAATGTTGTTACACTGTGACTAATGTTCAGTTACGTGAAACCAACAGAGCAAACTGAGAGATCTAATTGTATTAGCCTGACATGCACCGTCCAACAGCAAGAGGATTACGGCAGTGAGAGATGGCCGTACCGCTCATGCCGACGACCCCGCTATGACCACCCCACCCAGCTGAGCCCCTCTGACAGACACATGGGTCATTTACAAATTAAACAGGCTCAAATTCTCTCACTAAATATGCATCTGTGCATGTGCGAATGGGCTGTCTTCTTTCAAAGTTATTGGCAGGAAACGGTAATAGAATAGAAGGCATACAGAGAAAGATTACAGCACAGAGACAGTTTAAGGCAACCCATCCAATGTGAATGTAAGATTATCACCATATTTCCTAGGTTTATTGTTTGCATTAAGAATAAAAAGTATTTAACAATAATGAAGAAAAGAGTTTTCCAAAATGCTGTATCAATGCAAATGAGGTACTATAATTTGTTTGCATTCTCTTTTGTATTATTAACTGTTTTAATCTATTTAAATATACTTTTAATCATTATAATAATTTTTCTTTGCTTTAATTTATACAAATATTACTTATTCATGCTCATTTTATTTCTTATGCATCTGTGATTATGCATCTTTATTCTTATCTTATATGTAAAGCACTTTTAATTACTATCTAATTTATTTGCATTATTATTTAGATCAGAAATCTGAAGACTGGAGAAAGCCAGTTTCAAAATTCCCTTTTTAGAGGTTAGAATTAGTTTGTTTTACAGAGGATGTTTTTAATAGGCCTTTTTATTAAACTATAAGTCATAAAACACTGGCAATGGTTTATGAAATCTATGCAACAGATGAAGTGCAATAAAATGAACACTATGAAGTGTTTATACATTTTCTTTCCACTAGTCTGAAATTACCTACAAACTGCCTACAGTGTCTTGCCTTAAATGGCCCGAAAAAATTTCAAAATAAAGACGGAGCTAGATTGCTGGGTCAGTATGCTGTTGCACAGTTTTGAAAAGGGGAAAAAAACTTACATCCTTACAACTAGGGAGTGTAATATAGAAACTGTAACACAAGCAGGTGGAAACAAGGCTCTGGAGAGATGGAGGCGAGAATAAGAGAGGGAGAGAAAGAGAGCACCATTTACCGGATTCCCAGCTGCCATGGCTGACAGTAACCTCTGTCTCCATTTGTCCTTCCCCAGTTCCCCGCTCTCGTCCACACCTCTCTCAGGCTGGAACACACAGATCTGAACCGTCACTCAATCGCTGATGAAAGAGAGCAAGGCTCTTGCTAATGCAAATGTCAGCTGTCGGGACACCAAACCGGATCTACATGCCTTCCTTTTTTCTTGGGCATCACCAACGCAAAGCATAGCCTACGAAGCCCCAAAGCACCTGTGCCAAATGCTTCAGGCCAGAGAAGTGCATGATGGGAGGGCTGTGCAAAAAAAGGCCCACAGCATTTGGCACCCCCTTTTACTCCCCCACAACCATGGCAGTTCCCTTTTTGACTCTTTTCAATATAGCATTTGCATATTAAGCCAGAAGCCAAAAGGAAATATATTTAGATCTTTTTAAGTCAGCCATTAATGAAATGCATAATGCATAGAGCACATAAAAAAGACGGCCTGCTCACCTCATTTTTGTTCTTTTTATTTTTCTTCTTCCTCTGCCTCTTCTGAAGGAGAATTGTTTCGTATTTGGGTCTGGGATGTTCCTAAAGAGAGAAGGACAAAGAGGCAATTGCTTTCTACTCTGTGCGAGACCCAGTGGACAGCTGCATACAGAGTTTCAAACCATTCAAACAGGTCAAAAATCCAGGGCAAAACAAGGACACAAAGACTCAACATCTCAAAGAGCAGCAAGAAGAGAGTTTCAAATGTAAAACTCAAACCTTCGCTTTTTCCTGGCGGGAAAGATTGCATTTAGAGAAACAACAAGTTAACATATTGGTAAGTCCATTTTGGCTGAGGCCACATGGAGACATTCATATACAGCGTTGGGGGATAAACATTAATACTATCGGATAGGGACGCCACCATTATGTTGCATCACATAACAGTCAGAGTTAGTCATTTTTAGTTGGTTAGTGTTAAGAAACACTGTCTTTGAAATCAGCTCTTGGTCAGTGCACTGGAATCCAGACAAACAATAGCGAACAGTGAGTAACATAATGTGACTATGTACGTGTGTGAACGTACCTCCTCCTCCTCCATGCCTGTCAGATCCCAGCTATAGTTCAGACTGATCTGTCTGCGCTTCCAATGCTCTAGAAACATGGCAGCTAAAGAGAGAAATGAGACATTCAGCAAACGAGTACTGACTGCTCAGTGGCTTTGTGACTGCTCTGCTCATATGAGCCATGTGGGAAAAGAAAAACAAAAGATGACTTATAAGCGGCAAAGCGTCATTTCTTAATGTAAGATAAATCAACATCTCATTTACAAAACCATTAAAGGAATGCTGAAAAAAAAGATCCTGCTAGTTCTGTGTACTTCAATAAAACAAATTAATCCAAAATAATTATATCAAGATTTCATCATGTTCAACTAATTTACTTAAATTTAAAAAATAAAACATGTCTTCCCATCATGCTTTGCTCTGGGATGTACAGGGAGTGTAAATGTCGATTTAGTTTTTATATGCACTTTTTAGTCAGATTGTCTATATCTATAACTCTCAATGATTAATTTGAGTTCAGCCAAATACTTTTTTCATCATTTTGTGAAAATAATTATCCAGAAATTACTTTCATATCATTACAATCATTTATGATCTTTTTTCCTCGGTCATATACAAAGTGAGATGTTTAGCAGAATGTTCATCGTGCTCTTTTTACTTTCAGTCAATATGATTATATTAAAAACATATACGTTTTTTCAGTTATATTTCAGTATATATAGTTATATTTCAGTATTTAAGTCAAGCTAAGATACACAGAAGAAAGAAAAGGGGTGAACTCTCCCTTAAAAATCACATTACACCAAACAGCAAAAACCAAGGCAGTGTGTGTGCTCCGAAACCGCATTGCATGAGTAATTAATTCATCTACATATATACAGATGCAGTCTCTCTACACCCTGCTGGGGGTCTCTGTATGAGTAATAATGTATAGCTTCTGCTACCCCACGCAGGTGCCAAAGACAGGGCAGTGTCAGGAATTGAGCGGTATTACAATGCCTTCATCAGCCGGACCCGTGGACACAGGCAGTGATGGAAAGAGGAAACACTACTCTCTAGTCATTTAACATCCCTTCAACTACATCACTATGGGGACAGCAGCACTTCCACACATTAATGCTAGCTGCTCAAACTGGTCTCATATTCAACAGGACAGATCTAAAGCAACAGGACAATTCTTTTGTATAAATAATATACAAAAGTGACCAACGTCTAAACTAGGTCTGTCATTCTTATGTGTGGAAACAAAAATAGAATGTAGTAGACTGGAGAAATTTGGGTCCTGAGATGTACCGTTTAAAATACACACTTTCCATTGAACAAATACCTTTCCTTATAGTGAAAAACGGTTCTGTAAAAATTTAATTAACTGTTCACTAAAAGGTTCTCTGGAAAACCAAAAATTGATCTTGAAATAGTATTTTTCACAAAAATTACTTTTTGGAACCTTCATTTTAAAGAGGGCAAGTTAATCATATGTTGTAATCAATCCTTGCAATTAAAGGTATAAAACAATAGAAGGTGAGATAATGAAACGTACCCCATAGGGACATGAAGATGGCGAAGAACACTGTGGCCGGGTTGTCAAAGAGATGGCTGGCACGCGCCGTGCCACACGCTGTGCTCAGATGCCAGTAGTCACATGCTCGATCGCAAAGGGGACACATAGTGAAGTTCTGATCCTCATCACACATCTCCTGGCTGGCAGAAACACACAAAATTAGACACAGGCGTTCAACAGTACAATGAAATAAATTAATTATGGCCTTGATATGGTGCAGTGTGTTCATCCATCGATGTGGCCCAGTGTCTAAAATATCAATTAAAAATGCAACACTATTTTATCTTGTGACCTCAGAAAATGTAGCTGCACTGGACAGAAACGTTCAGTGCATTCTCAAAAATAATACCATCTGGCTCGCTGTGTGCTAAAACAAGTACTGACATTTAAAAGGATCACAATATTCCCTGTTCTCCCCAAGGATGTTTCAGTCACAAATGCATGCTGAGCACAAACTAAAAGCACTAGCAATTCTAGCATAAATTAGTCCCATGAATCACAGGAAACCACAGAACTAATTATCACTTTAATATCAGCGAAATATTATAATCATAGTCCGTTACTCTGAAGCTGGCAGCTTTCGTGTGGCCACCCACAACAGGGACCCATGCCCAGCCCTTGGTGGGCTTTATTGGCACATACCTAGGTATGTTTGTTTCCACAGTGGCCCAGCCATAGAAGAATACAATGATGCCCACCACAGACGCAGGGATTAAAAGCTGAGTATAGACACCAAGCCAGGCAAAGTAGAGACCTATCTTCTCACCAAAATATTTCCTAAAAGTTAAACAGAAAACATTGGGAGTCTGTGTCGCTTGCGGCAATCAATCAAGTATTGATCAACATCAGAGGCGCCCAAACCTTTTACTACAAAGGACTGTGTGCTAATAGTAAATGTTGTACTATATCCAACTACGAATTACAAATATATGTGTGATAAGTTGCATGTTTTTTCTAATTTTATCCAGACATGTCAGGCCAGATGGTTTGGGCATGTCTGACCTGAAGCAATGTGTCAAATTGATCTGAGAGTTACCTGATAAGATCAACAGGCTGATACTTGTAAAAAGCACCGTATCTTGCCCATTCATCATGTAACAGCTGAAAAGGTACAACAAAAACACAGAATTTAATCACATTCTCCCTTCTGATTCATTGCATAAAAATAAAACACAATAGCAGCGTACTTGTCTGTCGTTCTTCCCCTCAGCTTGTCCACTGGGGTGGAAGTCTCCCTGTAATCATAGAAAAACACACTTCAAGCCAACCTGACAGCAGAACGAATGGCAAAGGAATCCTAAAAAAACAACTCACATCGTGTAGCGGGAACGCTGAATCATAGACCCCGTTGGCTATCAATGTGGTGATACCTGTGAGGCAAAAAAGAGGGCACCTTAAAATACCCAGGAATAATGATTGACTGCTTTGACTTTAAAGTGACCCAACTTCATTGCTTTTGGAAAGCCGGCAGCCTGAGTCCTCGAGGCAGAAGACAGCTGACATGTGGAACACAGGCTTTAATCAAAGTAATTAATCAGTTCTCAAAGGAACGACATGTACGCTCTGGTGATTAGCCCTCAATTAATAAAGTAGCTCCCCAGCAACAAGCTGGAAAGACCACCACTACCCAGAGCCCCCCTCTTTCCACCTCAATGGACCCGGCTTCAATTCGGATCCCAATCCCAGAACTTTATGACCCAATTTACTCAGTTCGTACAAAACCAAGTGAGAGAAAGTATGAGAGATGGAAAGAAGGGGAGGGGAACGGCTGGAGAACTAAAGAGAGCACCAAGCCATCGCTTCTGCCGAATAGCCTCGATCTCCCAGTAGCCCCCGGTGGTCCGTCTGTGTGGTGACTCGTTCCAAGGGAGCATATGGCATGGGCTTGTGCTGCGCACTGTCCCAACTGCACCGTGCCTCCAAGCTCTCATTCTGGCCCTGACTATCCTGAGGATTCCCCGAATGCTAGTCCGTGCTTAAGTTATGGATTAATGTATTACTAACCCATGGTTTGGCAGGTCCGTGTGCAGGCGGTGCGTCTGAGGATTTCATACACCTGGGACAGACAGTGAGAGAGAAAGAGTGAGAGAGATACCAAGCAAACAAGACACCTGAAAATTGTTCCTGGAAAAACCCCGGCGGAATTGGTTTCTTAGAATGGTGCCTGGAGACGGCAATCTCCTGCTGCTAACAAATAACTTTTGTTCCCTCTTGTATATCGTGTTCTCTTCTCAGCAGCCAAAGAACACGTATTATATTGTACCATTACAGCTGTAAAGAAATTTCAAGAGCAAAGCAATAGAGACTCACTATTCGACTCCTTGTGGCGTTGTCAAAGAAGGTGTCCTTTGACTTGATGTTGTACCTGCAAAAAGGCCCAAAATAGCAATAAGACATCCATGGGTTACCCAGATTCCTTTGGCAATCAAACAAATCCTGTCAAGTCCTCTAAGAAAGGAACAGAATCCTGTGTGGTCCCTAATGACATTTAACCCCACATCACCCCAACCACAGCAGGTTCTTACAGGTGGAGCTTGTCCCGGGAGAAACAGTGTGAAAGGAACTTGGTACGGCTGTGTTCTTGCTCCTGATGGGGCACTTTAGGCTGGAACGGTTGATTTAACTTCCGCCACACTTCGTTGATGGTAGCGGCCAGACCTTTTTCTTCTCTTAACTCGTAGCTCTGAACAAGAGACAATGTTTTCATGGTTAAAATTGGCAGAAAATCCGTAGACCAACAATCAGCATTAGTTATTTGTGCTTTTCCCTCTCTCCCTTGCATACATCAGAGACACACTACATAATGCATGCAGGGACTGGTGAGGGCTTGTGGAGAACTCATGACGGACTCGGGTCTGTTTTGAGAATAAGAGAGAGCTCTGCTATGTCTTACCTTCTTGGTGGGCACTTTTATCTTTAGAAACTCTGCCTCTCTGCTTAACACCTGCCAAGGCGCATGTAGCCGGATGAAAGCATGACCATGACCCTTGTTCTGGGGAAAGAATCGAAAAGATTAACATACTGCCTCCAATTTGATTTGTGTCATTTTATAAATTAAAAAGAGAGAAACTAAAATAGTTTCAAAGCGTCCCAGCAGGAACAGGACATCAATATGCATTCACATTTGTATTGGACATCAAATTAATATTGACATTAGATGTTGACTTTACATTGAAGTTTTTGGTCACTCGAAATTGCAAGAGAAATTTTATGAAATATCAATGTCTTATGATGTTATGTGTCTGTGAGTTAAATGACCTGTTCTCAACATAAACTTTGGGTCAGACCAGTTAGAAGGAGATAAATCCTGACCCATATGTATTTCCTATTTGTAATTTTGACTTACTTCATTATTTTGGTAATCAGCTGACTTTGGGACGGTTTCCCAGATAGGAATTAGATTAAGCCAGGACTAGACCTTTGCTAATTTAGGACTTTTAAGAATTTTTAGAAATGTGTCTTACAAAAATGCATTATCTGTGAGCATTTTAAGAACAAACAATGGCAATAATGTATTTTGAGATATCTCGGTGCAAGCTTTTTCTAGTTTAGACAGCTCTTTTTTTTTTAACATTTATTTTAATCTAGGACTAGTCTTAAACCCTGTTTGGGAAACTGCCCCTTTAAGTTTATTTTTATTGTATATGTACTTTCACCACAAAAACTGTACCTTAAGGAACCCCTTTGTATCTCATCTAACACATTTTTCTAAAATTTACAAATTAATATTATTGAATAAAACTGTTAAAGTACATTTAAAACACAACAAAAAACAGAATACCTTTTTTTAAGAGAAGACAACTAAACCCGAGGGCCAGTACTTTATGCATTAGGGCGGTTTCACAGATGGGGCTTAGCCAGGACTAGGCATTAGTTAAATTAAGATATTTAAGCAACTTTTTAAAAAAAATGCCTTATAAGAAAATATCACAGGTGTGCATCTTAACACAAAACAATGACATGTTTTCAGATATGTCAGAGCAAGATATTTTCATCTGAGACAGCTCAAACATGCAATTTAGTCTGGGACTAGCTTAAGCCTTATCTGTGAAACTCGGGGTCTATTTTTTTTGGGTCATGAATTTTACTGTTAAAATGCAAATATATGTTACTTAAGCTGCCAAGTTGTCCTTTTTTTGGGTAAGATCATTTTAGTTTACAGATTCAGTTACAGCAGTTATGTGGTTTTACTTGCATATTTTAAGCCCTAATTTGCAGCGCTGACCACTTGCCTCTTAGGTTTCTAACTGTTTTTCCATAAATGCATTTCACATTCCTTTAAACATACAGTGGAAATTTTTGCCTGTGGTAATTGACAGCATGCAAACACAAACACTTAAATTGAAAATAATCTAGAATAGGCAGTATCAGTGTCAAAAGAGTGGCAGATTGTCACCAAGCCCATCCAATACCCCCTAAAGAGGGACTATATATATTGCATAAACTTGGGGGGTATGGTAATGATCTCTTTTTGAAAGTTGTAGCCATGAAACCTAACACTAAAGCTGCATCGTGCCCAAACAGAGATGACAGACAGTAACCGTATCTGTCTGGCATTGGTCAGCCATGCCATCTAGAAAAGCATGTGTTAAGAAGAAAGGAAGATGAAACTAAAAGAGACATTGAGATGAGAGTGATGAGACAGAAAGAGATGATGGAAACCTGAGGACTTCCTCACTGTCCCCTGCGTTCCAACACCATGGGTGTTTTTTTCTCTTCCCCCTCCATACACACACACTCACACTCACAAAGGAGAGATAAAAATAACATGTGGATCTGAGAAGGTTAATTAGGATAAGATATTCCAATTAGTACTTCATCTCAGCAGGGTAAGGCAATAAGGTCGATTTGAGCACAGTCTGAGTGGGAGCCATCACTACAGAAACCGGCTGTGACTGACATTTGAGGGGCTCCCGAAGACCTGTGAGCGGAAACGGTTCTTCATGGCAGGTTGAACCCTGTCTTTGACATTTGGTATAATTAACTCAAGCAAAGAGTTGAGAAACAACCCTTATGAATGGATGCATTGCTAAGAATCCATGGCTTACATCAGTGATACAAACTCTAGCCTCAGACTCAAACTTGAGTTGGACTTAAATAGTTTGACAATTGCAAACTTTCAAACATTGTTCATATAAAAGGGAGCCTCTTTTGCATGCCGTAACTCTTGTAAGATTTCAACATGGTAACTTAAACTGGTTTAGTGTATTAATAGATCATAATGAAAGACGCATTGGCATCTACTTAAGAAAATACTTGCATATCTGAATTTGTGCAACATGAAACAATATACAGAAATGAAAATACATATTGTTAAATGTAGGTTCAGCATGGTATGGCTTGAGGGAAAACAAATTCCAGTTACCATAGTTACCAATTTATTTGCTATTCAGAAAATGAAAATAAATTCTATTGAGTGGATTTATAGATTACTCAAATTAGCCTGGAATATATAAAAAATGAGACTGAAAATCAGACAAGATGTAACTTGATTTGGACTCCACCTCAAGGGCATGAGACTAGACTCTACGTCAGAGACCTGCAAACAAGATGATGGTTCACTTGTTGTCACTGACAGCAATGATGCCGATAACACATCTAAAGAGGATAAGAATGCTGAATCTTAAATCTTCAGTTAATTCTATGCATCATGCAAGAATATTCACATAATTGAGAAATTGACCCTAAAATAAACAGGTTGTTTCGCCATGGACCCCTACAGAAAAAAAATAGCTGTGCAAATTGATGCCAAATTTAAAAAAAAAAAAAAAACAGCAGGAAAAGCATTTTCTGATTTGTTGTTTTTAGGCTTCTTTTTTTATTGTCACTATAGAAAGCCAATGTTATTCATCAGACCAGGACTATTAAGACAAACAAACACAGCTAACGCAGCCACTGAAACATGATACTAGCAGCAGCGACGTCCCCTTGAGCATTGAAGATATTCAAAACAAAACTTCACTCTCTATAAAGTCAATCCCCTAAGCTCCTCATGCAGGAAACAATAAACCAAAACTAAACTATTCTAAAACGCCTTAAGTTATTTGAGATAGCATATTCACCAGAGTGATAGTAAACTGTAGCGATGTGCAAAGATAAGAGGAACACGCCAGGTGAGATGTGCTTCTAAGGTGTGACTTGACCTGCTGTCCCTGTTCAGACTGTCTTCAATCAAACTTCACTTACCAGCTGAATAATTCAGAGTGTCTGACTGCAGGTTTTTTTAGCGTTCATAAAGCATACCGTGGCAAAACATCATGTAATGACTGATCAGACAAAGCAGGAGATGGCTGCTGAATCAAGGTTCAGTGATCACGATAATGATGATGATGAAAGCCGTCTTGACAAAACGTGTCACTGCAGGCACATCTTGCCACCTTACTAGGCTTTCCAATGGGCAACGTGTTTAATACCTCACAGTTTTTAATAAAAACACACATGATGCATGGTAAAAAACACCTCAGATTCAGATGATTAAGTCAGAGTTCAAAAAGAGGGAATCTGTCATTTACAACGACGACAAATAGCAAACAGTTAAATTTAGAGCAGAAATGTGGTCCTTTTCAGGATAGGGTACAGTTAACTCAGTGTGCTGTCAAAGGCTGGTTCACAGCTCTTCTGAGAGAGAGTAGACAATCACTACTATTATCAGCCTGATAATCTTACTTGGCTTCACACCACAAGCTTTCACAGTCTAATCACCCTACAGATGCAGTACAAAATGATCATAAAGACAGAGATGCACAATAACAATGTGTTTTCTCCTATTGTCTACAAAAGGGTTTTTCATTAGAATGCATGTAAATTAGCTTTCTAAGTAAGAAGAGTTCACCTGATTCCCCAGATAGGATATAAAAACAAGCTCACTAGCAGCAGATGAAGAAGAGTTCATTTGGGACCATAAATAATACCATACAAATACAGTCCAATTACTCCATAATGGGCCATCTTCAAGAGTAATGGCTTACATAACAAAACCACGATCCATGGATGATTCCCAAGTTGGTCTGATGCCATGTGATATGGTAACTCTATCCAATACTAGGCTGCATAGTAAGACCGACTAGCTCATAATTCACGTACACACATACACTATTAAGCAAACAGTCTTCATGAAAATCAAACTGGAGCCCATTTTTCACGGTCAAGATCTTATTTCCTTAAATTCCTAAGATGTGAATAGAAGTGTTCACTCTAGAAGATCATGACTGATATTGTTTTTGACAAGGCATGACTGATATAAAGTGACAGCTTTCTGTAAAATCAACACCAGATGTGGACCTTACAAGGATCAAACATCTGGCTAAAGCAAAATCAGTTCACTCTCAAATGATGGAATGAAAACCCACACAAATACGATCTAGTCAGTTTCTACTCACCTCTTTATCACGCTCAATTTCCAACCCAGCGTCCTTTAAATTACCCTCAAACTCCTCTCGGATTATGATTTTCTCCCCATCGGCAGGGTCCGGGGGTCCGACGTCCACCACCACCTCCACAGGTTCTTCCTTCCCTCCCTCTGGGTCTTTCTCCTCCACTCCTAAAGGATAACTTCCATTGGAGATGATGGACAGTCTGTGTTGGCTAGGAGACCCCCTGATGGAGGAACGTTTTCGGTAGTGGTACACCAGCACATAGTCCACTTTCCTTCGTCCATCAGCAAAGTACAGCCGTTTACGAGGGTCCTGGTCCATGTCCATCTGGTTGTTGGCCACCTGAACAGGTGAGAGGAGAATAAAATGTACCCAGGCTCAGCGCTCAACAGCAGTGTGTGCATATCAAATTCAACTCAGGAGAAAGGGGGAGGGAGTATAGTGAGGATAGATGTAGGTCAGACTATTGCTTCTTAATTTGGATGCTCTCAATACATTTCATACACCCTTCATTCAAGTTACTGGCTGTAGATCTAATGCTAACCTGTTTGAATACTGCGGCCAATATTCTAGTAGTAATAATCTAGAGAAATCAAAAGCATACTTACGTGTATCTTGTTTTCACTTGTCTGCAGCATGTTGTCACACTTAAAGAAAAAAACAAAAACGATAAGAAACAGCAACAGCTCCTCGGCGTCCCTGGAAAATTGTGTGTGTGTCTGGTGGCATGCCCGTTTCTGATGTCACCCTACAGAGACACCACAATCCATCTTTCCCTCTGTTTATCCACCGAACTCGCAAAGCATGAAATCCATCCGTCTGTCTGATTTTGGCACCGTTGACTGGGAAGCGCAAAGCTTTGCTTCACGCACAACAGAACGCATCTCCACAGAAACTTCTGATTTGTCCCTGACTAATTATCCCTGGAGGAATACCTGCGCGTCTCCAAGCGCCTAGGCGCATCATTACGCGCCGGAGGGACTCTCGCGCGTGCGTAAAGATGGAGTCGCCAACAGGTTCAAGATCCAAAAAGAAGAAAAAATACATTCCGCAAACATCCGTTTATTGCATCGACAATCTCTGTTAAATAGCGCTTGGTTTGAGCTTAATATTTAGGATTCGGAAATGGGGTAAAAAGGGTTTTATATTCGCACATTCGGACTTTCGCGTTCAATTACTTTGTTAATCTGCATTTTAAAAGGCTAGTTTCAGTTAATTTTTATTACCAACTGTTATAAGCACAGTGTGCTAACTTCTAAAGTAATAGCCTTCAAGAAAAATTGTTTAACAAAAAAGTAAATTGAGAATATTTTTTTTATTATTTATTTAAAAACGATCACTTCAGAAACTGTGTAGATTGCTTTTTATTTTCTATCACGTTTGGCAGTTAAAAAACTTTAAATTTGTCCAAACTTTTCATGCTTCTAGAGAACAGACGCTTATAGTATAGACATTTTAGAATACTCATGCATTCTGCATCTTTCAAGTGAAATTATCTTAAATAAATTAATGTTTATTCAAACAAACTTCATTTCCCACTACCAACATATATATTCAACATTTTGCAATTGATTCAATTTTACTGTACAAAAATTGTCTACATTTTTTACTATAGCCAGCTATACTTACACTTTGTTTCTTTAAAGTGATCTACAAACACATAAAAAAATGATTTGCCACATAAATATGTTCAGTAGGCTACTCACATGATCCCAAGACTCTTCAATAAAGTCAAATGGATCATCAAATGTGCAATTGATGGAGTTCATGACTTCAATCTCAGATACTTCCTTTAAATCACTGCAGATAGATGAGGACTCACTCAAGGCAGTGCTGACTCCATTCAGAACACAGTTATTCACCTCTGTTTAAAAAAATGTAAAGTTTTAATATGAATGAATATCTGTGCATTTAACCTTTAAAGTAATCGTTCTCCAAAAATGTGACTACACAGGGTTAAGGATGCACTTTAACCTTTAAAAGATCTCAATCTTTAAAAAAGAAGAAACTTAAAAGATGGCCCTTCTTACAGTGCTTTAAAAACACATGGCAAAAAAAGCAAACCATTTACATAAACCATATTCAGCACCACTAACATAAACAATTTGCTGTATTTTTATTTAAAACAAAATATTTACAGTAATATTTAAAGATAGGTCATTTAAATATTTATTATTTAGATTCAAATGAATGTCACATACACAGGCACTCTGCGTTGTATACAATCAAATCAAACATTATTAATTGTACATGTACAGTTTACTGTTGTCAACAGCACGTTGTTATACAACCGTTCGGTTAAATGGCTCTGGCACAGTTTATATCTAAAGACAGGAGTTTTTAAAGCGCTGTCAGCCTCTGTTTAGCCAATTATTTGTCAACGGGTTTGCCATGACTTACCTACATACGAACAGGATTTATTCACAGCCATGTTGCCGGCGAGCTGCAGCGCAACCAGGTATGGAATGCTTGGAGACTGTGAAGGTACAAAATCCTCTCCAGGCTTTGGCCAGGCTTAATTTAATACCATGACTGCTGGAGAGAGAGAGGGCTTATGATTGTGCCAAACTTTAGCTAATTTCCAGGACCTTCTGTCATAGATGAACAAAGCCCACTTGTCATCCAGGTCCACCAGAAATGGACCCATTAAATACTGAGAGAGCTATTTTAAACTAAAACCGATTCTGTGGAAATGTCAAAGACGTTATTAATGTCTTGGAGTATTTATTTTGGCTGACAGCATGATGCACCTGCCCCATTCAGTGTAATTATGTCATTATGTTATAGACGTTTATGCTTTACATTACTCACATTGTTCTGGAGGGTACATTTGGGGTAGATTTGGCCCACTGGGAATGTAGGGATTTGCACTCTAAAGGTATTAAAGGTATTATTCATCCATGCTCTATACATATGGTGGGAGGTTAAGGCAAGACATTGATGGAAGGCAACTATGCAACAGGCAAACCAACAGTAATTTAACAACAGATTCCATCTAAAAAGGTTTGGGGATGTGAAAATGATGCAACATTAGCACACTCTTGTGGTTAAAAAAGGTTGGTTACCCTTCTCAAAAGAGAACCACAAGAGGGCGACATTAGCAGCATCATTACCCACCACTTGCCTCCAATGTCCCGAACTCAAAAGAGCCCTTTTTTTTTAAATCTGCCTTTGTGCCACTATGAATACAGAGTTGTTTTGAAGAGAGGTCCTTTCACAAAAGGCCTCAAACTGATTTGTATTTTCTTTTCCCTTCTCGTTGAGAATGAATCTGTTGAATTTCAAATCCAGCTGAGGAAACTTCTTGAACATTACAAATATCACCATAAAAGATTCAATTTTAGGTGTTAGTAGTGTGAAAGGTCATGTGGCAGACACTAGACTAAAAATATGCAGTAGGTTTTCTCAGCAAAAGAGAATGTTTGCTCATACAATGACACAGATAAGACAAAGTGTCATAAATTGTCAATGTGTGAAAATGGGAAAATTTGTGCACACAAACCTTCATGCTCATACAATGGGGGATGAAGAAGTGTGCTGCTCTGATAGTGACAATGGAATCCATTCATCTGCAGCAAAATTGTCATCCTCACTGTACTCGCCTATCAGCAGAGCCGGCACCACCAGCTTTAGGAAAAATCAATCAAAGCAAAGAACTTCTATAATTAGACAGTGGACAGACCCTGTAAACACTTACAGAAAATGTTCATTGTGGAAGCAACCATGAGTAATCATTGCATAAGGTAGCAGTGCATGTTAATTATCCGCATTATCTGTGTTTTCCACAAATGCCACACGTGGGCTGGAATGCTTTAATAAACATGGCTTAAACTGTGAGTTTTGAGAAATTAGTACATTACTGTAGGCTAAAGAAAACCACTACGTGTTTGGGCCATTACTTGCTGGTGTGTCATGTGATGTTGACATCCTTATTGAAGAAAGCATCATCCATGCTTTTATCTGAGTAAAAATTACATTAAGATATAACAAAAGAGGACTAATTGCTAGCATTGCTGGAACAAAAATATGTTCTAAGAACATTTTGCATTTTGAAAATTTATTCTGGAATGTTCACTGAATGTGCAGTTTAAAATTGGCAAGTGAACATTACAGGAAGATTCCATTTTAGTAATTTTGCAAACACTATGGAGACCTTACTATAAGTGCCAATATTTAAAAAATGTTAAACGATTGTTATGTACATGATGTATGGGTAATGTTTTTTGTGCTGACATTTTGAGAAAAATTTTTATAGACCAGATAACTTTGAATGACTATTCTGTTAACCTTACTGGAATAACACTGAGTGAAGATTGCCAGGAAGTGAGGGAAGTTCTGAGAATGTTGTTATCTAGGGGTTTTTTTTTTGCAACATAAACAAACATCAACTTTTATTAAATATCACTAATTATATTATGATTGCAGATCTGCTCATTTTTAAGTGTTGCACTAGTTTTGCAGTTAGTGGTGTGCTGATTAAGGTGACAACCACCGATCGCTTAAAACTGATTATATGCTGAGAAATGCCACAGAGAGGTGCAAAGAGTTAGTACAAGACAGGACATCTTCTATCTTGTGTCACAGTCTGTGAAAGAGCCACACAGTCTAAAAACAAGCTCAGAAAATAAGACAGAAAGGTCATGAGAGGATAATTTGATCATGTTCTTCTCCAAATGCCATTATCTTTCTTTTTGCCATAGGCTAAATACAAATACATTACTTGATTATCATTTCCATAACATAAGGCGGTCATCAATAATAAAGAATAAAGACAGAAATACAACTGAATGCGATTGACTCCAGAGCTTCTCCCTTTTTCACATTAGAGGTGGGAGTTTACCGTTATAAACAGTCACTTCCCCTGAAGGCAGCAGCATTGAGCCACGGACGAGCAACACAAGGACAAACACAGACCTTTGGGAATTTAAACATCTGAGAACAACAAGACTTCTGTTTCTCTGTGTTTGGTTTAAAAATTGGATGTACATGATGGCTAAGTCAGGTCTGTCCAGTGGAGAACAATGCATCAAATACATCATATTCATCTTTAATTTCATATTTTGGGTGAGTTAAATGCAGTTCACACCTTAATGTTAATTTATAGGGTTAAAGTGTGACACACTGTCTAACTTGATAGTCTGCCTAAACAGTAGACTAGACTTTTAATTCGTTTTTTTTTAGAGAAATCTATAAGAATACTTAACATTATTATTATTTAAAATGTACAACGTTAAAGGCTGATATCTGATGTGATGAATGGATTTGTCATTGACTCGTTTCGAAAAGCTCTGTCTTTTACTATGGTGAAGGCACAGCTTATTAATATTAATTACGTAACGTATTGTACGGCGGCTGGATTGGTTAGTGCGTAGGGATATAATCGCAATAGGCTTGATCTGTTGGCGAATTATTTCTTTATAACTCTCTACTAGCTAACCTATTCCTTGCTTGTTATTAGAAATAAAAAAAAATTGAAAAATCGACATGACTATTAATTAGATTGCGTGAGCGTAATCTCCATAAAGCTGATCAAGAAACTTCAGCGTGCCCTAATTAATATTCATGAGCTAAAACTTAAAACTTGCTATTGTTTGATTCAAAATATGACGTTAATGGCACCAGGGAAGCAAAATATGTGCAAAAATTAAAGACAAAACAAATAACTTTCTATTAACTGCTATTGTTTGTTCTTGCATAGATTTCTTCGAGAGATTTTGTCCTATTAGTTGCACGGTCCACGAAAAGACAAGTTTCAGGCTAAAAATGTAATGCTATTCCATGTCCAGGATGGTAATTTGTAAAGTAAAGTTTTGCATATCTGTTCCTAGGCAACCACATCCCTAATCCATCCCATGAGTGAGGTTAAATTTAGCCCCAGGGATGAAATGGAAATGTATGTAAACTTTAGATCTCACAAAGAAAGAAATGAACTTTATTAAAACTTTAGACAAAATATTAAGTATAAGTCTTTTTCTTTTACGGTGTAGTTGTTTTTTTTATCACGTTTTATACATCAGGTGTTTATGGGCCATACGGTATGATACAGGAGAGTATGGAGTCTGATATTTATATTGGCAAAGATATAAAAGTTTGATAGCTTGCAATATCAATCAACAAGATCTCTATAGCAACAATATAGCACACTACCTTTATAAAAAGGCATGTAAATATCAGTTGTTCTTTTATTTATTCCAGTAATGTTATATTATGTTGATATATAAATATATTTTAGCAATTTAATGCATGATGATTAAGAGATGTGTAAAAATGTTCCACAGAAGCCAGATGTATCATGTTTTGATACTGACATTTTAACAGGATTTTAAATGATTAAAAAAAGGAATTATATATATATATATATATATATATATGTGTGTGTGTGTGTGTGTGTGTGTGTGTATAGAATAATATATAAAAGGATAATTGACTAAACCAAATTGCTTCAAACCAATAAGTGTCCATCATTAAATGATACTAACAATATGTTTAATTTAACATTTACTTTATAAGGACCTTTAATAAAGATTTTAAAATCCACAACCTGGGTGTTTTTAGAATAAAAACTCCAGCTTTGAACAAATAGAGGGCAGAAAGCATGTAGATGATTGTGTGCAGGCTGCAACAGGTTTTCAGGACAATTTTGGTAAAAGCTGATAATTTGTAGGCCTTATAAAATAATGACGTATGACACAGTAGAGTAATTTTCAGTCTTCTCCCTGACTTCTGACACTAACCTGTCTGTTCACTTTAAGAGTGAAAATGTGTTAAGCAAAGGGACAATAGTGACTTCCCAGTGTTCCTTTGGGATAGCTGGAGTTACATGAAAATTTGAAACTGATCAGCTTGTGTTGATGCAGTTTTGGCAACTTATGCAATGTGGATCTAATACTTTTTATACTCCATTTATATACTACTTAAATGGGCTGGCTCTTTTTTCCACCTGGCAAAGTGGTGTGTCACCTTTTTCTCTCTTTTTTTTTTTTTGCAATCTTTCTCAGTACCTTCCTGTGACACAGAAAATCTAAAGTGGTTTTGCCCCTCCTCCTTTTCCTCTGACAAAAGGCCAGGTAGGAGGGTGCGGCCTGCTGGAATTTTTTTTTGTTCACTCCCACTGTTTTTTAAGCTTGAAAGCAAGCACGTTTCAGGTGATCAGTATCGGGTGTTTTCTCTTAAAACAGCACTTACTTTTTAGCCATGGCAGCGGGGGGACTTCAGTGTATCAAATACTTGCTCTTTGTGTTCAACTTCATCTTTTGGGTAGGTGTTTTTACTTCATTACATGAGCACATGTTAATTCAAAAGTACGTTTGTCGAGTAAAAAGGGAACATGGTCACACTGAAATGTAAATGTGATTATTATAAGGGTATAAAAGTTTTTAGTTGCTTGTTTATATGCCATCCTTTGTGTTTGTTTGGTAACTTTATCTGTATTTGATTAAGTGTATGACAAGCTTTGCTCTTTGAGAGACAAATAGTCCTTAACATTTTGTATATAAATTCTTGTTTACATGCTTTTTAAACCGAAGCTGTGGTCACTCAGACTGTACATTTTAGAAATGCTAGTTCATCTAGTTCAGTGTATCTGTTTTAGAACATGTAGGGGGGTTAGTTGCTTGTGACTGTTAACAACATTTTGTGGAAGCAAGTTGAACTTTAACTGTCGAATGAAAATTTGTTTGGAAAATTTTAACCAGCAATTAACAAAAGAAAAAAATGATGTACGCATATAGCTGCAGGGCGCTATATTAAATACAGCACAAATAAGAAAACATTGGGATGACAGTTCAAAGGGGTCTTAGTATTTAAGCCTGGACTTTGTGGTGAGTGAACAAACTAAGAAACAGAGAACCCACCCATCAGTAACTCCCATTGTGTGTGGATGGAAAAAGTTAGGATCACTTTGGGAATCTTTGAGGGACAAGCCTCCACACCCCTGGCAGTGAGTCACAGTGACTCATTTGTGACTGCGTTTTCCAAAACAGAAAGAAACTGGAGGATTGCAGTGCAATTTGTCAAGTGCCAGAGATGCTTGTGTGTATGTGTGGGTTTTTGGTGTGATCTGGTTTAGCTAGATTGGTTTGTTTCTTGGTATTCATTGCGTCATTGGTCAAAGCACCCAAGGAAACTGACTGATCCACCCTTTGTGCAACTTAGACGAAGGTTGAATGATACTACAAAGTTACACAGGCTTTTTACATGCACAACAATGAAACATGAACTGTCTGTAGACTATCAAAATGATCTGTTTTTACTTTAGTCAAGTCTAAAGGTGTTTTTATTTTGTGTGTGGGCAGTTGATTAACATTGTAGGAACAGGAACGATTGCAATCTAGTATGTGTTACTCATTCATGAAAGTCACGTTACAGTGTCCGGAGTTGGTCAAGACACATATGCCTAGCATATTTAGCATATTTCAGCATAACTCTTTCTTAGTATTTGTGTTGGGGAAGTAAGGTCTTGCTGGTGGAAGCAGGTTAACAAGATTATCTGGTCGGTCAGCTTTTTTGTTAAAGTGCCTTCGTACCAAAACTTAGCACTGAAATTTCTAAGTTTTTGATCTGACTTCCTGTACACTCTTCCTTCGTAAATAATTCCACGCATGACCTGCAGCTGTGTTTCCTCTATTTGGTTGCTCAGTTTGCCCATTTTGATACTGTAGTTTAAACGAAACAAATCCCTAGATTTATTAAATCTTTTGTTTATTTCCTCAGCTCGCAGGGACAGGAGTTTTAGCTGTCGGTCTCTGGCTTCGTTTTGATGAAAGAACTAAAGGAATTTTCACTGAGGAAAATGCCCCAACAGTGTTCCTTACAGGTGAGTTTGGACTGGTTTTTAGGTTACCCTTCCTCGGTCCTCAAAAACTTTTCAGTGATTAAAAAAAATCCCAAACCTCCAGATAGCCCCTTTTATCACCTTTGCGATCAGTTCTTTGTAAGCTGATGTTTGGATATGAGGTATAATGGTGGTCATGGAAACCAGCCACACCTATTTCCAGACATTGGACCATCTGTCATGTGAATGTTGTGTCATGAACACCTTGATTCAACATGAAGCAAATGAAAGATGAATCGGGAGTTGTTCTGGCTTTTGTCAACACTAATACATACACATATAAATAGATACATACAATACTGTGCAAATGTCTCAGGCCGCTAGTATTTTCAGCAACAAAAAATGGTTTTAAATGGGTTATCTTTTGCGGTAGCGTGTGAGTTGGAAATATCAGTTTACATTTCCAAACATAATTTTTGTCATTAATTGTAATAATTCCACAAAGAGATTACAAAGAGAATTTTTTGGATCATATATGTATATAGCTTTGCTGAGCCTTGTTAAGCATGAGCAACTACTATTTCTTTAAGTCATGGTGGACAACACCCTGACTTTCATTCACTGAACAATCCTGTTCTTAAAGTGACACAAATACCCTGACCACTACAAAAACATGTAATATACAGCAATTTTATTTTATTCTAATAAAATTTTATTTTATATTATTCTAAGCTGTTTGTTTTATGACTGGCATCAATGACTGAATTCCTTGCTTCTGGTTTGTGGAGGAAGATCACAGAACAACCAGCAAAATTAACTTTAAACTGAAACCAACCCCCCAATATAACACCCATTAGTTTTTGAAGGGTGGAAAGTGCCTAAATATAGTGAGAGGGATGTTGGGTTTCTGTCTACATGTTTGTTTTTTAAGAGGCAGGTTTTTTGAGTTATAATGGCAGTGCTGTTTTGGAGGAGGCTGTCTTTGGCCCACACGATACCAGCTCTCTGCCCCTTCCCATCATCCCTCACAGAGCTGCCTTTCTCCTCTTCACCAACAGAACCTGCATTGTTTGCTCCCTTCCCACCTCCTTTTGTTTTGCCTGTTTAATTTTCCTTTCTCAAGATTTGTTAGAAGAATTCTCGCCTCCATCGATCCAGAAACATGATCAACTCAGTAGGACAAGCGTCCAAGTGTCTGTCAGAGATTTTGAAAGCGCTTTGAATGACAGCAGGGCGTCCTGCAATCCCAAACATCCTAGTGACAGACAGTCTAGAAATGCAACTGCATTTAAAATATATATATATTACAAAAGGGGTTTTAGAAGAACCATTAAATCTATAAATCAATAGATTTATAAATCAAATAAATATTTTATTAACATTTAAAAGAAAAAATAATAATTATATATATATATAAATAATTTAAAATTAATCATGTGGATAACAATTTGAGCATCTGAAAACTAATTTTCCACTTAAAAACTTTCCACTAAAAAAAGTTTTCATAGCAACTTTCTTTTACGTGCGGTAGGGTGGTGTTTCATTGTTTCTGTGGATACAGCACAGTTTTGCATATCTTGTTTTGCATAGCTTATTCTGATAAAGTAGCTGAAGGAAATTAGGTTATCATTTACACATTGGCATTTTCGTCAGGTTTAATCCATTACAACCATAGACTAAAACAAATGTAATGGTACATGGAAATGATAAATGTTCTCTCTTTCACCATCTGTAGGGGTCTACATCCTCATTGTGGCAGGTGCCATCATGATGGTGGTCGGGTTCCTCGGCTGCTGTGGCGCAATCAGAGAATCGGCTTGCATGCTGGGGCTGGTGAGTCCTCCTATATTTTATTTCCAGCGCAAAACAAAACCGATTTTGTTTTGACATTAGTATTACTGATGTAGTCGCACTGTTAATAAATACGTTTTTGCAGTCATGCCAAAGTGGATCTATTTTGGGTTCCTAACCTAACAGGACCTGTCAGTGAACAGTTCAAAACATAATTCTTTATTTCTTAAAGTGAAGATTTTACAATATAAAGAACCTTTTTGTGTTAGAATGATTCTACAGGTTTTTCATCCACATTCTGTTTTTGGTTAGTCCGTACATTTTGAATTTATACAGACAAGTATAATTCAAACAGACCACATGAGAAGTGCTCTTTAGAGTGTCTTTTGTTAGTACTGATGACTTTTTCTTACTCTTTCCAGTTCTTTATGTTCCTGCTCATCATTTTTGCAGCAGAGGTGGCCGCTGGAATCTGGGGATTGTCCAATCAGGAGAAGGTGGGTGATTGAGGGTCGTCACATTAAACTGAATGTGTGCTTTATGCGGTATGGATTGTCTCAAAGCAGCTTCACACAAATAAAAAGGAAGATGCCAGTGTTAATGAAAAAATGACTTTAATTTCAGCTATAAAACACTGAAGAGAAGACCATTGTATTTCAGGTCGAGGCAGTTCGATGTTTACTGGATGGCAGTGTCAGTGTTACAAAATCCATCAGCTCTTAAAAAAAAAAAAAAAAAGACAATACTGTTATTGTACTGATCTGCTGAGCTCAACATTGATCCAGTTCTGTTCAATAAGTTGCAAGAGTCCCTCAATAATAGACAGTTTTAGTGAAGACAGTAGTGTCATTATCCAGTTCAACTCCTCCTCCATAAAAGTAAAAGTAAAGTTAATTCTCTTTTACGGCATTAATTTCTCCTTCTCAGATCGTGACCGATGTCCAGCAGTTCTACACGGAGATGTTCAACAAATACAAAGCCTCTAAACAGGAAGCACTGAGAGAATCTCTGCGGGCCATTCATTATGGAGTAAGTGTTCATTCCTATGCTTCATTCAAACCACAACATCGAAAACATTTAAATAAATGGAGGGAAAAACATCTTGACATTAATCCAACTGAATATATTCTGTTTGTTTTTGTTTAGTTGAATTGCTGTGGAACTACAGGAACGTTTTTAGATGGACCATCTGATATCTGCCCTAAAAAGGAGGGCCTTGAAATCTTAGTCACAACGGTAGAATAATAAATCTTTTAAGCCTTTTCAGTTTAAACGTGATTGTACCATGTACAGTTTTTACCTCTTGTGTTTCTACTCCAGAGCTGCCCAGATGCTATTAAGGAGGTCTTCACCTCTAGGCTTCATGTGATTGGAGGAGTTGGGATTGGCATTGGTGTGGTCATGGTGAGGAGATACTCATGCATATTATTCAGTGCATTTTTATAGCCGCACTGCTGTCAGATATTAACTGTGTTTCTTTCTTGGGCAGATCTTCGGGATGATCTTCAGCATGCTGCTGTGCTGTGCCATCCGACGTACCCGGGACGTCGTATGAGCTGCCATTCACCACTGCAGCCTGTATTCTGCTCCGTATTTATCTGTGTTTGTAAAGGTGTGTGTGTGAGCGTGTACGTTTGGAAAATCGCTCCGATAAACTTCTAACAAAGCCCAGCTTTAGTCAAGCATTCTCAGCTGTTACAGGTCAGGCATATGTTGAGTGATGCACTAAATTGAGCTAGAGGCTGTTTTTAATTATTTTTTTTCAGCTAATGTTCACTTGCCTTCTTGAACATACTTGTAAGCTTCTGGCATTCTTTTGTAACGTTTTACATGGCTTATTTTATGTACGCATATGGGAGAGTAACACCTACTGTAGTAAATTACCAATAAAGTTCATAACTAATTGACTGAATGGTGGTGAGTAGTTTTTATTTAAAGAGAACTTTACTTATGTATCAAAGCATTAATATACTATGCCCTCTGGTGATTTAACAGTGCACTGACATTCCAACGTCATAGAATTTCTTTTTAAATTCCAAAATCCTTGTTTATGTTTTGTCTGACACCTTTTACACAGTTTTGGAAATGCAATTGGAAGGAATCATTTTATTGGGTTCTACGTAACAAGTTTTATATGATTAATCAAATAATGCACCATGACCATTTTAAAAAAGTGAAACCGTTGATATAAAATATTAACAGGTAATTTAAATGTACACAATTTAAAACAAAAAACAAATGTTGCAGTTTTTACATTCGTTGAGAGAACTTAAATATCCATCTTAACAAAGCTATTTAATTTATCGTTTTGAGGCACATTTAATTGCCAAAAATCTAGGTTTCATTTTTTGCTCTTTTGTTTTTTGCCCTTTTTTCCTTTCTTCTTGGTGGCTCCAGACCAGCCAAATCCTCTGAACTCCAAGCAGTCCACTGCATTATGGGAGATGTAGTAAACGTTCTCCATGGCAGCTGGACTCAGAATATCCACATCTGTCTTTGAGGATTTGGCACTGACAGACCGCTTCTTGGGAAAAAGCTTTCTTTTGTTCTTTGCTGCAGACTTGGAACTTTGAGATCTTGACTTTTTAGTACCAGAAGGCTGTAAAGTGTATGCATTTATGGAATGAATGCATAAACAATTCACTAATTTTATCCAGATATTTTACAAAAAAATTAAAGTAAATAGATGATAAAAAGTTCTTACCATTATTTAGTGCCTTCTGCTCTCACAGGTGTTAGCCGCTTAAAAACACGTGTTTTAGAAAAACAACTGACTCTTATCTATGCATGTATGGTCATGCTTTCTTAGATTTTAAACTCATTTTGCATCGGTTTTAACAGAAATTCTATCCAAAAACTGCTGTTTCTTCTCCAATGTGTTCCGCGTTTATGAGGTCTTTGTTGTGTGTTGTTGTTTATCAGGTTGTCCTAGTGACGGGTCATGGGAGCTTTTACATGGGATACCAACTTGCTTTTCTGGTTAGACCAGGATCTTTTTTGCTGTGACCCCTCACATGAACCTGCATTGTCTCATGCATGTAGCCTAAGAATGTTGGATAATACAGAAAGACTTTGGAACTGAGGAATAGAAACCTTCCGTAATATTCTAGCAACTAGAAAGAAAAAAGGTAAACAAGATAATAACCAATAAATACCTTTGTACACAAAAACGTAAAATCATTTAAATCTGTTAGCCTAATAGTAAAAAGATGTATATCTGCAAACATGCCGACATGAGTTTTTCTGTAAAATTATATTATACAAGTAATTATATGTGTAGTAATCACAAATGACTGTGATTGGTCCATCCTGACGATGCGCTGAGAAAAGTAACGGTTCCCACGTGGAAAAAGATAGAGACAAACGGACAAGCGTTTAAACAGACATACGTATTCATACAAAAATTAAACCAACCGACCCAGGAGAAACAACAAAAAACACTAGGACAATCGGGAGCTCAAGAGGTAGGTACAGTTTACCTATTTAACTGGGCCTTGGCTTGTCGTTTGTTCAGAACTGTCCCTCAGGCAGTTTATTTATGATGTACCGAATTACGCATTTTAGCTAAAAAGTCGAGAGTCTCCCTCTATGGTAGGAGCTCTGATGAAATTCACAGATTTCGCCACTGGAGGGCGTTTTTTGCAATTTAGTAAATATAATAAAGATCTATTAAATCAAACGGTAGTTTAAAATGTATTAAAATATAATAAATTAATATATTCAAAATAAATCTGCGGCCAAAGACATTGGATAGACTCCAGAACCTTTCAGAAACACTTCTAAAAAAGTTGGGAGTCTCCCTCTATGGTAGGAGCCTTGATGAAATTCACAGATTTCGCCACTGGAGGGCGTTAATTTGCGCTTCGCATTTTTGCAATTTACAGATCTGAAAATATTTTTCTGCAATTTAGTAAATATAATAAAGATCTATTAAATCAAACGGTAGTTAAAAATGAATTAAATTATAATAAATCAATATATTAAAAATAAATCTGCGGCCAAAGACATTGAATAGACCCCAGAACCTCTACCTCTATGGTAGGAGCTCTGATGAAATTCACAAATTTCGCCACTGGAGGGCGTTAATTTGCGCTTTTTGCAATTTACAGATTTGAAAATATTTTGAGAACCTCTCAAAAACTTTTCTAAAAAATGTTGAGCGTCTCCCTTTATCACTTTTTTTATTTTTTACTTATATAGCGCTTTTAACAATACAGATTGTAACAACGCACTAAAAATGATCAAATAGAGAACAGAGTGAATGTAATGTTATGAGATTAAACTGTTTATTTATCAAATGCAGTGACGGTCTCTGTAATCAAAACGACGATAATGACTAGAAATGAAGTCCCTAACCCTAACCCTTTATGGTAGGAGCTCTGGTGAAATTCACACATTTCGCCACTAGAGGGCGTTAATGTGCGTTTCGCTAAATTTACAGATCTAAGAATTGTATTTAGGCTATTTTAATTTTTTTATTTGCTTTTTTTTTTTTTACATATATTTATTAAAATTAATTAATTAATTAATATTGTTGCCATTAATAATTTAAGTCAAACGACGGCTAAAAACTGTAGGCCTAACCAAAATGAGATAAAAGCATAGTATAACGGGAGTTCACAAATCTTACCACTA
Organism: Enteromius treurensis; assembly: GCA_032275025.1. Taxonomy (NCBI): domain Eukaryota; kingdom Metazoa; phylum Chordata; class Actinopteri; order Cypriniformes; family Cyprinidae; genus Enteromius; species Enteromius treurensis. Next base: position 1,677,244 of record JAUCMU010000080.1, read on the forward strand.
GAGGGCGGTAATTTGCGTTTCGCTGACAGCAATCTTGCAATTTGCAGATCTAAGAAAAAAATTCTAATCAAATGTGATGATTTAGCAAATGTAATAAACACCTTGTAATTTATTAAATGATATAAAACTAAAAAAAAACTCAAGCTCGAGTTATAACCAAAATAAATAGCAGCAGTGTAATTCACAGTTCTAAGAATATAATAATCAATACTTTAATGCTATAATACAAGATCTGAGTTCACCACAAAAAAAGACAAACACGCCCTCCTGTGGTGAACTGTGGTAATTGTGGGAGCTCACTGAGTTAACTACACATTTAAAACATTCAATCGTTATAATATATAATATAACAAAACGTCTTGCTTTGTGTATAGTTATAAGACAGCCAGAATAAAAAAAAAACAAAAACAAAAAAAAAAACAGCAGATTAATTCACAAAATCTATCACAGGAGGTTTGGTTGTGTTTGTTTAGGTTTCTTTGATTCTAACGTTTTTAAAATGTACGTTTTACCAATAAATATATATATATATTTTTTTTTTTACCAGACGTGTGTTTAGTTTAATTTTTATTAATTTAGTTGTTATTCATCTAGATGTGTTTTTTTTTAGTGCAGTGGCTCAAGTAACGCTGTTTACAAGTTTACATGTTTAATTTATTTTAATAATATATATAAAATCTTAATATTTATGATATTAAATAAACAATATCGTTTATAATTTGTGATCCAAAATAAATAAATGCAAGATTTTTCAAGTTGCGGCAATGTAATACACAACATTCATCACAGGAGGACATGAAACATTCTCATAAATTACCACAGTTATATGCATGTTAAAGATGTGAAACAAAAATAATGTAAATAAAGTCTCTCTGAGCTAACTGAATGTTCTAGTGTGTCTCTTTTATTAATGTCACTCTAGAATGAAATTATTAATCTGTGCTTGATCTTGAATAAATGAGCTTCAGAGCAGATGAGAAGAGCTTTAGTCAGGAGTTTGGTCATTACAGAGATTGCATGAGGCTCATGAGAAATGAGGCCCTTCTGTAGAAAATCACGTCTTCTGTGCTTCAAAATGATTAAGACCTAAGCGATATAAGAGCCTCTCCTTGAAGGGGAGTATACAGATTGTGGGAAAAGTTATGATTGGCTGTTGATGTTGCTATGCATTAGAAACATGCTGTCACCCTCTTTGAGATAGACAGCGCATACAAGTTATCAAGCTAGCTATACAGCTGACTGTTTGATAGAGATGGTGCCAGCTTTAATCCTTTTTAATATGTATTAAAAAGGATTAACTATATATATATATATATCTCTCTCAGTTGTAGTGTATATGTAGTAAATATATGTGATATGTGAAATATGTGATTTTTCACATTTGGTCAAGAAAAGTACTGGCTCAAATTCCTTAAATCTGAAATCTATCGGGTTCAAAGTCTGGAAATATTATTCATCATTCTGAAGAAATCTCTCAGTGAGGTCTGTTCATAACACTCACCAGCTCCACAAGCTCAGTGGCTCATGAGATAAAGCTTTGTGTTTTAATCCAGAAGACCTGAGTTCAAATCTTGTTGTAGCGTACGTTACATCAATCTCATCCAAGAGTCACTCAAATGCCAAGAAACAACATGAAATCCACTGTGGTTTAGTGGATAAACACAAGCTCTTGGAGACTGAGCCTTTGTTGGCATTTACACACTTACACAGTTTACTTTCACTTCTTTATTGTGGACTCGCAGGTCAACGGTTAAATAGAAGTTCCTTCACAAGCTTTAACAAGAGACCTGTGGCTCACTGGTAAGAGCATTGCCTCATGGGTTTAGAGG